>JAVXUO010000756.1:0-77912 GCA_033065855.1 Escallonia rubra | reverse complement strand
TTTACCTACACGATATTATCTCAAAAATAGTCTAGGAAATGAATATTTTTGTTGAAACAGTATTTAGCTTTTTGGCAAGAGTTAAATACATTGTTGATCACAGCACAGTGTCAAATTCGGTATTCGGTATGGATAATAATCTAGAAATTATTCGGAGAATTTCGTCATTGAATCGGTAATAATTCGGTAGAATAACAAAATTCATATCGAAAATCGAAAATAATTCGGTAATTAATCGTTCAAGTTACAATGATTTTAAGTGCATGAAAATTTGTAAAGTATGTAACTAAAATAACAAAAATATAAGAACTTTTCTATACTTCTAAGTGATGGGTAAAACAAATGTGAGAGATAGATTACGTGGCTTAATAGAAATTCTATACTCTTGCTCAAATTAAGCACGAATCATGGCGTGGTGAGATGGCAGAAAACTATGGTAAATGTTGAAGATACCTAGGTTCGAATCCCACTAAAGAAGGCATTGCCAGTGTCATTTTTCAAGACAACAGGTGGAGCAACTACTCGTGATATATTTGTACATATTGCGATAAATTTGCCAATCTCGTCATATTCTTTAGTTATTCGTGAATCTTGCAAATAATCGCGATAAATTCGCGATTAATATTTTTCTAGCAATTAATCGTGACAAGTTTGCCGATTCATCGTGAATATTGTTACTATGGATCACTGAACTATAATGCAAATTGTACTTTGCCAACTGGACCTTGGTTTGTGGCAAAGTGACTGTTGTGGAGAGAATTCAGGACGCGCTTCGTGAATAGACCTGCACAGCAAAACCAACACCAGTGACTCGCCGGAAGGATTTCCGACGGGAAATCTCCGATGATTAAGTCAGAATATGTCTCAGACTTGATAAAGTATAAGTTCAACTCTCTTACCTTGCTCCACATATTCTTCCCCACTCCTTTTATAGTGTTCCCAGCTTGGGGGATTTATGTTTGTATATTTATGGGGTCATCAGATTAATGGGGGGGTTACCCATCATTAGTGTCTGGTTAATATCCCGGAGTTACTCCCCGAGTAACTCATCTTTACTCACTTCCATATTAATGGTTTGGCGGTTTCGATGCGTCTGGATGAGGACACGTGTCTTCATCTTACAGGTGGTGTTTTTCCTCTACATCATTTGCCCCCCATTTCATGTTCTCCGAAGGGTAGATTATCAGGCGCTCGTCTACTCGGCTCGGCCGAGTAGAGGCATGCAAGGCGCTCGTCTACTCGGCTCGGCCGAGTAGAGGCATGGTACGTGCTCGTCTACTCGGCTCGGCCGAGTAGAGGCCTACAAGGCGCTCGTCTACTCGGCTCGGCCGAGTAGAGGCATGCAAGGCGCTCGTCTACTCGGCTCGGCCGAGTAGAGGCATGGTCTACTCGGCTTGGCGAGTAGAGGCATCGAGTAGAGGCATGCCAGGTGCTCGTCTACTCAGCTTGACGAGTAGAGGCATGCAAGGCGCTCGTCTACCCGGCTTGGCGAGTAGAGGCATCGAGTAGAGGCATGCAAGGTGCTCGTCTACTCGGCTTGGCCAGTAGTGGCATGCAAGGTGCTTGTCTACTCGGCTTGGCCGAGTAGAGGCATGCAAGGCGCTCGTCTACTCGGCTTGGCGAGTAGAGGCATCGAGTAGAGGCATGCAAGGTGCTCGTCTACTTGGCTTGGCCGAGTAGAGGCATGCAAGGCGCTCGTCTAGTCGGCTTGGTGAGTAGAGGCATAGAGGCATGCAAGGCGTTCGTCTACTCGGCTTGGCCGAGTAGAGGCATGCAAGGCGCTCGTCTACTCGGCTTGGCGAGTAGAGGCATGCAAGGTGCTCGTCTACTCGGCTTGGCGGAGTAGAGGCATGCAAGGTGCTCGTCTACTCGGCTCCATAAATTTTCATCTACTCGGACACGCTTTGTTTATCGTCGTGGGGTAAACGGGTAATTTCGCTCCCTGGTAAATTTATCGGATCATGCCATGTGTCCAGGTTGTTTCAACGGTCATGGAATCTTACCCGTTGGATGAGTTTTTCATGTCTATATAAGGGGTAGGAAGTTTCTTTTCCTTTCACTTTCATACTTTTCATCTCTTGAGTGGAGTCAAGAGAGGCGATTTCCTTGGGCTTTCGAAGATTTCTGAGTTTTGAAGATCTTCAGTTTCATCAAGTAAGCTTCAAACTTTTTTGAAATCTTTAGCTTTTGATCTGAAATTATGTCTAAAGAAGATGAAGAATGTGTTTTTGTACCTAATGTCGACGCTCAAGGCGTCAGCGTAGAACCTACTTTTGACCCCCTGTTTTTGGAAATTGGTGTTCCTCTGGTTCCCTCCCAAGAGCCGAGGGGAGTCCCTGCGAAAGAGGTTTTGAGGGAGAGCGCTCAATCTCCTAAACCCTTTGACGCGCATACCCTTAGGAGCAAACTCAGCAGTTATGACTTAAAACTTCTTCGGGAGCGTTGTGAAATTCTTCCCATTGTAAAACTTAGGCTTCCCGAAGAGGACGAAGCAGCTAACATGGCCACCATTGATGAAATTGGCGTTTATTGGGATATGTTTATCAATGGTTTTAGGGTTCCTCTCCATTCTTTTTTTATTAGAGTCTTGAACCTATATGGTCTTGCACCCGGCCAATTTTCCCCTCATGCGTGGCGGTTTATGAGTTTCTTCATATATCAATGTCATAAACTTGGTTTGAGGCCCAGGGTTAGGGTATTCAGATGGTTTTTCACCCTATGTACAATCACCAAACAAGTAGGTTGGTATTTCTTAAGTCGGCGCCCAAAAGCCGAAGCAAACTTATTTCCTCATCCACCATCATCCAACCATAATTGGAAGGAGAGGTTTCTGTTTGTCAAACTGCCTAAGTCTCAACGGAGGGAAGTTTGTAACGAGTGGCTAGCCGAGTGTGATACTAGATCATGTAATAAATTAAATGAAAAAGATTTGTCGGAGACTGACCTCGAGCATATTGAGAAGCTCAAAGGAGCTGCGTCCTTAGAGTCCGGATATCCTCTGAGTAATGCTCAACTTCGTGAATGCGGCATCATCTTTTCCCCTGAACCTCAAGATTTCGACGAGGAGGAAGAAGAGGGCGAGAACGACCCTGGTAAATGTTCTTACCAGAGCCTGCGCACTGAATCTTTTAATGGTATCTTACTTTTGCTCTCTGTGCAGGAAATATGTCGTCCCGAGCACAAGGGGATCCTCCGCTGTTTAATTTCCAAGGGGTGATGAGCGACATTATTCCCGATGAATTGGCCTCCATTCATGGCGTTGAAGAGGAGGAAATGCAAGACTTAGACTTTGACACGCTGGTTTCCGGGCCTCAAGCAAAGGAGATTTCATCGCAAGCGGAAGAGTTCGTTCTTGGCTTGTCTACGGTAGACAAGTCTAAAGAAGCTCCGAGGAAAAGAAAAACATCTGGCCAAGGAGGGAGTAGAGCTACGTCGTCTTCTGTTCGGGCTGACGTTCCTCATCGTCCTGCCTGGGGCATATCTATTGAGGAGTCAGTCTTCAAATCTCCTCGTACAGCATGGGACTAGTCTCGTCACGCGATCATTCCTATGGATTGCAAGACATTATCTGCTTACGGTGTTCCTGATACAGCGAATGGCATGGTTCAACTTATGTCGCGTGTGTGATTTCTTCTTTTTAATTTCTATGTCAAAAGCTCCAGTGTTTAACTTTTTTTGTTATGCAGGCTATGGCGCAGGTGCAGATTGGTGCGGAGAAGCTTATTGCTGCAGACAAGGTCTTGGATGAGGAACAAAAGAAGGTAATGGAGGAGAATAACTTCCGTTGGAGGCCGAGAAGAAAGTTGATGACCTGAGCAAGAAGGTAGAGTGACTGGAACTGGCTAATGCGAGGTTAACTGCTCGGATCGAACAATCAGAGGCCGAGAAGTCGACAGTGGTACTTCAGGCGGTGCTAAGAAATCCAAGACTTTTACGGATCAGTGCTTCTGTGATTCGAAAAGGGCCCTCGTGCATGGCTATAACGACTGCAAGACTGATATTCGCAAAGATCATCCTGAGTTTGATTTGAGCCTTTATGAGCATAAGTTTGCCCGTGAGATAGCTGCGGATGACGCACTTCGGGCAGAAGAGGCTGAACGAAGGAAAGGTGCAAGTTCACGTGGAATAACTAGTCCTTCTGTTGGCCGATCGCTAGGTGCATCCGGGTCAACTTCCAGGACAGTTTCCAGGCAGCAGTCTTTAGCCGAGGTTCAGATTCAGGAGATGGGGATGCCCGAGGGTGCAGCCGATCAGGATGAATAGTCTAGTTTCCTTTTGTTCTAGACTTAATTTTAGGGGATTCTTCTTTTGTTGCCTTGATGTAGTTGACTCTATTTCTAATATATTCAAGGTCTTATCTACTTTTGCCAAATTCTCTTGTATTCATAGTAGAAGATAAGTACATCAATGGCAATATAAATCCGAAGAGAAAAAAGGAAAAGCTAAGGCTTGTGCAAACCGTAAAACTTCGTAACATAGTGGGCTATCTAAGCATGAGCAGGATCAAAAAAATCAATAGATGAGATATGTATGGCCCCTCTTTGATCTTGCTCATGCGTAGTATCGCCGTAAATTGGTAGCATTCCACGTTCGTGGGACTTTTTCCATCCAAATGCTCCAAGTGATATGAGCCAGGACCACCATACTTGGTCACACGATAAGGGCCTTCCCAGTTTGGTGATAGCTTGCCGATGGCATCGCGAGGGGATGAGGTTTCTATTCGGCGGAGGATGAGGTCTCCAATGCGGAAAGCACGAGGGCGAATGCGTCGATCGTGATATCTGGCCACACACTGCTGATATGCGGTGAGTCGCATCTGTGCTCGATCCCTTTGTTCGTCTAAGAGGTCGAGATTGCAACGCAACGCTTCGTCGTTCACGTTAGGTTCATAAGTGAGTAGACGAAGAGAGGGTAAACCAATCTCTAACGGGATTAGTGCTTCCGTGCCAAAGGCCAAGTTGAAAAGAGTTTCGCCTGTTGGGTTTCTTGCCGTTGTTCGGTAAGCCCAAAGGATCTTATGGAGTTCGTCAGCCCAAAGTCCTTTCGCACCATCGAGCTTCTTTTTTAGACCTTGGAGGAGGGTACGATTGGTTACCTCCGTCTGGCCGTTTGTCTGTGGGTGAGCCACGGAAGTGAAACGTTGCTCGATTGATAAATTAGGGCAAAATGCACGAAAGGTGCGGTTGTCAAATTGTTTTCCATTGTCGGTGACGAGCACACGAGGGATTCTAAAACGGCAGACAACCGAGCGCCAGAAGAAGTCTTCACACTTCTGCTCCGTGATGGAGGATAGAGCTTCGGCTTCGACCCATTTAGTGAAATCATCAATAGTAACGATTACAAATATCCGTTGGGCTGAAGCCGGGGGAAAAGGTCCCAATATATCCATGCCCCACATGGCAAAGGGAATAGGACTGCTCAAAGTAGTCAATGCGGTAGGAGCAAGCTTTGGCATAGGCGAGAACCGCTGACAAGCATCACATTTTTTTATGTGCTCCAGCGCGTCTTGCTGCATTGTCGGCCAGTAATAGCCTTGACGAAGGATTTTGTGTGCTAGGGCTTTCCCTCCTAAGTGTTGACCACATATTCCCTCATGTACCTCGCGCAGAGCGTAAGTAGCTTCAGTAGGAGCAAGACAGCGCAGATAGGGGAGCGTAAAAGATCTTTTGTACAGCACGTCATCAACAATCGTGTAGCGGGCTGTGCGCGAAATGATTCCTCGAGCTTGCTTTCGTTCGGTTGGCAGGATGCCATTCGCAAGATAGGACTTAATTGGATCCATCCATGATGGTTCGTGCTCGGCCTGCGTGACCTCACGATCATTAATACTTGGTGCGTGGAGGAGTTCCAAGTGAACGGTTTGGCTAAGCCCAGACTGGTCGAGGGACGCTAAACGTGAAAGTGCGTCAGCTGATGTATTGTCTTCTCGGCTGACTTGAGTGATGTTGAAATACGCAAAAGTCTCTGCAAGCCTTTTGGCCTTCTGGAGGTATTCAGCCATCTTTACGCCTTGTGCTTCATACTCTCCAGAAAGCTGTTTGACGACCAACTGTGAATCGTTATGGGCATGAAGTGCTTCTGCTCGCATAGCCTTTGCAAGGTGCATCCCCGCAATAAGTGCTTCGTATTCGGCTTCATTGTTTGAAGCGGGAAAATCGAATCGTAAGGCATATTCAACGACGAGGTTTTCAGGACCATGAAGGATTAAACCAGCTCCACTTCTGTTTGCATTAGAAGAACCATCCACATGGAGGATCTAGGTGAAAGGCCTCTCCTGCTGAGGTAGTTGCTCCTCGTCTTCGATGGGCAGAGTACACTCAACAATGAAGTCGTCGAGGGCTTGTCCTTTGATAGAAGGTCGTGGCTTATAGTGGATGTCGAACTCCCCGAGTTCAATGGACCATGGGACCAGTCGCCCTGAGACATCAGGCTTGTGGAGTATCCGTCGTAAGGGCTTGTCCGTGAGCACTGTTATGGAGTGAGATTGAAAGTATGGTCGAAGCTTGCGAGCTGCGATCAAGAGAGCAAAAGCCAGTTTTTCTGCATCTGGATAACGTAACTCAGCGCCTTGTAGTACTTTGTTCACATAGTATATAGGGAGCTACTTACTGTTCTGGTTACAGACAAGCACCGCACTTACAGCCGACTCTGCTATGGCCAAATACAAGAAGAGCTCTTCTCCTGCAAGTGGTTTGGATAGGAGCGGGGGAGCCGTCAGATACTCTTTCAAGGCTTCAAAGGAATTTTGGCACTCGGCGGTCCACTCGAAGTCTTTAATGTTCTTCAAAGCTTTGAAGAAAGGTAAACATCTCTCAGCAGACTTAGAGAGGAATCTGCCGAGTGCCGCTATACGTCCAGTTAGTATCTGCACCTCTTTCACTCTCTTCGGAGCCGTCATGTCTTGTATAGCCTTGATCTTTTTAGGATTGGCCTCTATCCCTCTGTATGAGACCATGAAACCTAAGAACTTGCCTGAAGAGACCCCGAATGCACACTTGGCTGGATTGAGCCGCATCTTGTACTTGCGCAAGAGATTAAAACATTCCTCAAGGTTGGCAATGTGATCAGCTGCACGAAGGCTTTTGATGAGCATGTCGTCGACATAAACTTCCATGGTTTTACCTAGCAAAAGCTTAAAGATTTTGTCAACAAGTTGTTGGTAGGTGGCACTTGCGTTCTTCAAGCCGAAAGGCATGACTTTGTAACAAAAGAGACCTTCGTTGGTAATGAAGGCCGTCTTTTCCACATCGTCATCGTGCATGCGAATTTGATTATAACCGGAGAAGGCATCCATGAAGCTGAGCAACTCATGCCCCGAAGTTGCATCTATCATAGTGTCGATGCGAGGCAGAGGGTAGCTGTCTTTGGGGCAAGCCTTGTTCAAATCAGTGTAGTCAATGCATATTCTCCACTTGTTCGTCCCAGCCTTTGGAACCATGACTACATTAGCCACCCATGCCGGATAGTTGATTTCAGCAATGAACTTTGCTTCTAGGAGCTTGTCGACCTCTTGTTTGATGATCGCTTGCCTTTTCGGTGCGAAAGATCGCTTTTTCTATTTCACCGGTTTACAGTGTGGATCAACTGTGAGGCGATGGGTTATTACGGATGGATCTATTCCTGGCATATCTGCGGCGCTCCATGCGAAGACATCCGTATTTGAGTGAAGGAACGATATCAGTTGATCACGAAGAGCTGGCTCCAGCGTGGAGCCTATCTTTAACTGGTGACTCTCGTCCGCTCCTAATGTTATGGAGACAAGTTCTTCCACCGGCTCAGCTCGCCTGAAAGTATGTTCATCGCGCTGGTCTTCAATGGTGAGCGCCTTCTCTGTCTTGCATGAAGCCATGTAACACTTGCGTGCTATAGCTTGATCTCCCTTTGCTACCCATGTTCCGTTAGGAGTTGGAAATTTCATACACAAGTGGAACGTTGAGGCTATAGCCTGCAATTTGTTGAGGCCCGCTCGCCCTAGTATTCCATTATATGCTGACTTGATCTTCACGATCAGGAATTCGATTGACTGCGTAGCTTGAAGCGGGTATGATCCGGCGAGTACAGTGAGGGGGATTACTCCTTCCACTGGTGCAGATGCTCCCGTAAAGCCATACAATGGCGAGGTGACCGGACGGATTCGTTCTCTTGATATCTTCATTTGGGAGAATGCATCCTCAAAGAGAATATCCGCGAAGCTTCCTGTGTCCATTAAGATGCGTTTGATGACATACGCATCTATTTGGAGGGAGATAACCAGAGCGTCATCATGCGGTGTAATGACTTCTTTGAGATCCGCATCGTCGAAACTTATTGTGGCGGGGGCCTTTGGGCGCTTGGCTGGTCCCTGCGTCAAATTGACTTGTCGTGCGTAAGCCTTTCGAGCTGATCTTGAGGTTCCCCCAGCGCTTAGGCCTCCAGATATTGTGTTTATCACCGGGGGTTCCTTAGGGGCCGAATCGTCATGCCTTCGTTGACCCCATCCCCGCTTACCTCCTTGGCGCTCATTTGTCTTGACAAATTGTTTGAGGTGCCCTCTGGCAATAAGATTCTCGATTTCTCGCCGAAGAACTTTGCATTCTTCAGTCGTGTGACCATGATCTTTATGGAAATGGCAATAGAGCTGGGCGTCTCTTCTATCGGCGGGCAGTCTCATTGGCTTGGGCCACTTTAGGATATCTTGGCCTTTGATCTGATTGAGGATATATTCCCGAGATGTCGTAAGAGGGGTGAAGTGCTTAGAGAGGATCGTCCGTGAACGTTTGGGTTCTTTCGGTATCTTACCATATTGACGATCTTGCTTCTTCTGATCAAAAATTCCTTCATCTTGGGTAGTGGTCATGGAATCTTCTTCAGCCCAGAGATATTTCTCTACTCGATCGAGTAGGTCAGTCATGTGCTCTGGGGGCCTTTTATTCAGTGAGAAACGCAATGGTGTCCCTGGACGCACACCTCTTGCCATTGCGGCAAAAGTCACTCCTGAATCCAAATTGTCAATGAGTAGCTTCTCAGTGTTGAAGCGGGCGTAGTAGGATTTCAAGGATTCCTTAGGTCCTTGCATGATACGGAAAAGGGCCGAAGAGTTTTTCCTTTGTATCCGACTTGTTAAGAAATTGTTGCGGAAGGACTCCGCCAGCTGGGCCCAGCAGGAGATAGAGCGAGGTGCGAGGTGTTGAAACCATACGTGTGCAGCTCCTTTCAGGGTCACCGGGAACGCTCGGCACATGATTTGGTCAGGGACTAAGTGCAGATTCATACCAGAAGTGAAACGGGCTAAGTGTTCCATTGGGTCTCCGGTGCCATCGTATGATTCACAGGGAGGCATTTTGAAGTTCTGTGGCGTAGGAAAGTGATCAACCTCTTCTGTGAATGGTCGCCCAACGATGACTGGGGCACTGGTGTATCGTTCGGCACGATGTTCGCCAGGGTTATAATAAGAGTTCTTCCTGGTAGAATGAGCTTCATAAGAACTTTCTTCTTGTCTCCTGGACCTCGGGTTGCGCCGCTCATCGTTGGATTGCCCATCTTCCACTTGTATTCGTTCCGGAGTCTTCTGTATACCAGTCACATGTTGCTCGCTTGGAGGTTCTGGTTACGGGGGTGAGTTGTCCACAGCTGCTTGTAATCGTTCGATGGACTGTTGCATAGTCCGAAGAACGGCCATTAAGTCAGCTTGAATGCTCAGGACTGGCAACGTTGTGGTAGGTGCGGACGTGTTGACCGTTTGGAGCGGAGGGAGGACAGTGTTTATGGAGGGATGAGCGATTGTCACAGGGGGTGAAACTATTGTTGCGACGGCTTCTGACATTACGGCAGGAATTACAGGTACTGCAACAGCGGTAGTTCGCGCTACGGTAGTAGTTGTTGTAACCTTTTTGCCGCGATTGGAGGACGGAGATGCAGCTCCCCCACGAAGTGGATCACGGATTGGTGGAAAGGGCGAAATTGGTGGAGTCGCCCCAACTTGCTGAATTGGAGGTGTGGGGTTTTGAGACATAATCTATTCACGAATGTCGGTCCCACGGATGGCGCCAAAATGTTGTGGAGAGAATTCAGGACGCGCTTCGTGAATAGACCTGCACAGCAAAACCAACACCAGTGACTCGCCGGAAGGATTTCCCGCAGGAAATCTCCGATGATAAAGTCAGAATATGTCTGAGACTTGATAAAGTATAAGTTCAACTCTCTTACCTTGCTCCACATATTCTTCCCCACTCCTTTTATAGTGTTCCCAGCTTGGGGGATTTATGTTTGTATATTTATGGGGTCATCAGATTAATTGGGGGGGGGGGGGGGGGGTTACCCATCATTAGTGTCCGGTTAATATCCCGGAGTTACTCCCTAAGTAACTCATCTTTACTCACTTCCATATTAATGGTTTGGCAGTTTCGATGCGTCTGGATGAAGACACGTGTCTTCATCTTATAGGTGGTGTTTTTCCTCTACATCAGTGACTATTGGAATCGTGAATTTGTCCAATTAAGTTATTAATTATTATGTTAGCTTTCATTAACCCCGAGTCCGTTAAGTGACTTAACAGTGTTTGATAATGTAATTATGCACTTAAAACTTAATATTTTTAATGATTTCTAATTAAGTACGTTTGATAACGCTTAATGTTGTATCACTTAAAATAGTAATTCTTACAAAAAAAATACTAAAATTTTAAGTCAGGGTGTACTTACATAATACTTATCACTTAATTCTAAGTGAGTGAGATATTTAAAAGTTATTTAAACGATTTTACATAAGACGAATAATTACCATCATGATGCCACCTCAATTAAATTGGCAGCACCGCCTCTACCACACTACAATCACCATCACAACCATTATTTCCTTTTGCTACCCCCATCATACTTACCACGACCTAGCCACCAACACCACCATAAGGACACCGCCACCTCCACCACACCATCGCCGCTGGCACCACGTCCATGTCCGCCAAAACCATCTAAATATCAACCATTCTACAATCATTACCATGATCGCCATGTCGCTGCTTATCGCTACAATTATAATTACCAACATCATGCCTTCACGCACCACTATTGTCACCATTGACACCTTTCTGCCACTGTCACCACCATTATTACTCCATCTCCACTGCCACCACTAACACGAACACGGTTTTGGGTAAATGCATAATTGTGGTGAAACAGATAAATTTGTAAATAGAACAATTGCGGACATTTTCTTTTGATTTACCAAATAGGTTAACTTATTTTTCAGTAAAAATTTAGTCGCTTTAAATTTTCAGTTTTACGAATTCGGTGCTTAACTTTTTCAGCACTTAAATTTGAGTTTTATCAAACAGCCCTTTAATCTAGGGGCAAATTGGGCGCTCTCTTTCCTCTTTTCTTTTTCTCCATCCTCTTGTTCTTGTTCTTATTTCATCTTTCTTATTCAGCACCATTGTACCATTAACGGCCATTGTACCACTAACAACCAGTGCACCTAGATTCCCCCTTCAAGTCCATGACCACCATAGTACCACCAACTACCACCAACCAGCAATCAACAAATACCACCATACCACCACCCTAACACCACCACCAACCACCAAGCACAGCCACAACTCCACCACCAAGCACCAAGCACAACCACGACGCCACCTCATATCGCAAACGTATGTACATACATACATGCATGCATTGCATGCGCATATGTGTGCACACACACTGATTGAATATAACCCCTCCCTTTCCACACATAGAGAGACTGATTGAATTCAATCCCTTCCCCCCTCCACAAACAAGACAACATTCAACCTAGATTACTCTCTCTCTCTCACACACACACACATACACACGCACGCACGCACGTACATGCATAACATACAAAGACAAACAATCAGTCGCGTGCGCGCGCACACGCACACACGGTAATCATACAAAAAAGACATACACAATCAAGCACGTGCGCGCACACACAAATAGATGCACCCACATTAGCACATACACACATAATCACTCGAGCACACATGCACAAAGACACACAGACACACACACACACACAATCAATTGCATACATACAAACATACACATACAGCGCGCACACACGCACAATCAGTCGCCTACATACGCACATACAAGCACAACATCTATCGTCCATGTGCTCACGCAATCTATCAATCCTGCACAAGAACAAACACATATACACAAATTCAGTCGTGCACACACACCCCTTCCCCCCTGCACACACAAACGATCATAGGCTTTGGCAAGGTCAATCTTAACAGCCATAGCACTAGAGTGCACCTACTTAATGAACAAAATGAGCATTATCAATGAGGTGCCATTATGGGACCGCGGCATTTGATAGAGGAAGACAAGATGTGCCAAAATGGCTATATCTGATACAACATAATAGTGGTAATGACTTTATAAATCACATTATGAGGCAAGACAAGTTAGGTCTGTTGGTTATAGGCTTCTTTCAACTTATTGCTGTTTCAGTTTCAAAGGGCTTTGGTCCAAGTACCCCCTTTTTGTACAATAGGTTAGAATTTTCTTGTATATTTTGTGATTAATATACTGGTAAAGGTCCATGCCAAAACCCCAATGCACTAGTGGTTTTCCAAAGGGGAAAAAATCCTAGGACCTAAAATATACTAAAACAATATTTCACCTACATGATATTATCTCAAAAAGAGTATAGGAAATGAATCCATGACATTTGGCTTTTTGACAAGAGTTAAATACGCTGTTGATTAGTGAACTATAATGCAAATTTTACTTTGGCTACCAGACCTTGATTTGTGGTGAAGTGACCATTGGACTCGTGAATTTGTCCAGTTAAGTTATTTTATTAGCTTCTGTCAACCCCAAGTCTGTTAAGTGACTTAATCTATTGGCAAATCGGCTGCTCTTTTGATTCTTTTCTTTTTCTCCCTCCTCTTCTTCTTGTTCTTCTTTCATCTTTGTTATTCAGCACCATGGTACCACTAAAGGCCAGTGCACCCAGATTCCCCCTTCATGTCCACCACCACTACAGCACCACCACCAACTACCGCCAGTGCACCCAGATTCCCCCTTCAAGTCCACCACCACTACAACACCACCACCAACTACCAATCACCAATCACCATATACCACGACACCACTACCTCAACAATATCACAAACCACCAAGCACAGCCACGGCTCCACCACCAATCACCAAGCACAATCACGACACCATGTCATATCGTGCATATACATACGTACATACATACATGTATTAGATGCACGTACGAGCGCGTGCACACTGATTATACCCCTTCGCCTCCACACGCACACATTGATTATGCCCCTCCCTCTCCACACGCACATAAAGACTCATTCGATTCATCCCCTCTCCCCCTCCACGCAAAAAATACAACATTCAACCTAGATTACACACACACACACACACACACTCTCTCTCTCCCCCTCTCTTCTCTCTCTATCTCTCTCTCTCTCTTTCACACACACATACACATGTGTCATACACATACACTCACATAGCCGGTTGACCAAAATGGGGATCCCAAATTGCATGAGCAATAGGTCTTACGTTACACTGATTGATTAACCTTTAATCATACCAAAAAGACACATAATCAAGCGTGCGCCCGCGCGCACCCCCTGATAGATACAGCCACCATCAGCACATACACACATAATCAATTGAGTGCACACACACACGGGCACATACATACATACCCACCCACCCACACTCACACACACCCACATACACACAATCAGTTCCGTACATATGAACATACATATACAACACACACACGCACAATCAGTCGCGTTCACCCGCACATACAAGCACGCCATCAATCGTGCATGCACACACACACACCCACAATCTATTAATCTTGTGCACGGACAAACACACACATACACAAATTCAGTCGTGCACACACCCCCCCAATTGATTGACCCACATACACTAATTAATTTAAGAATGGAGGTAGTGGGTGGCGAGGCTTGGGTTGGGTTATGGCTTGGTCATGGTGGTGATGGGTGGCGAGGTTTAAAAATAGAGGTAGTGGGTGGCGAGGCTTGGGTGGGGTAGCTGCTTGGTTATGGTGGCGGTGGAGGTGGGTGGCATGGCTTAGGTTTGGTGTGGTGGGTGTGGTGGTCCATTAATTGCTAGTGCTATATGGTAGGTGGCTAGGTGGGGGTGGAGGGAAAAGAAAATTAAAAAGATGAGAATAAGTAAAGAAGTAAATAAGTCAACCAAAAACCTAAAACAATACAAAAATTAAGGATTTGCCCTGACTTAAGGGAATTAACGGGTATGTGGATGTCTGGAATTAACATAATGACTTAATATAGCTCAATTAACGAATTCAATGATCACTTTAACACAAATCGAAGTTTAGGGACTAAAGTGAAAGTTGCGTTATAGTTCATTCATCAATGGCGTATTTAACTCTTTTGAAAGCGTTCTAGCTTTGTATTGATGCCAAGGAAAGTGGATTCGCAGTCGACGTGGAGATGCCACAAGGAATGCAGTCCCAGTCAGATGTCAAGTATGTTGATGTAGGACACAACAAGGGTGGAACAAGGGCAGAGACCAAGGGCTTCCCAGACAGAGCCTGAGGGTCGCAGTGCTGCGAGGGCGATGGCGAAGAATGAATACACGACAGTCACAGTCCGATGCATAGGTCCAGAGTCAAGGTCCTGTATGTTTCTCTATCTAGGATTCTAGAGCGAGATAGTAAGAATGTGAGAGTGCAGCAGAAGTCCACTAAATGAATTCTCAAGACCTCTATTTATAGAGATTGAGATGATGATGTCATTAATTGACACGTGGCACTCCCCGGGAGTGACACGTCACCAGGGGGTCCACGGGTACCTGTGCTCCGCGGACTGTCGGATCGCATATTCACCCGGCCTGCCCCGCATAGCATCACTCTGTCTGTCTGGAAAGACTGGCTCCCACAGCGTCGGTGTGGCCAGAGAACCCCCTTGATCTAGCCTCCAATCCAAGCCCTTGCAGAGTTCCACAAGCCTGGCAGCGGTGGGGAAGCTCCGAAGCCCAACGGCCAGGGGAACTAGGCGCGATGCCCTCTGAAAACCTACTCCTGTCTCGGAGTGACCCGGGGGTCATAATCCCTAGGGGTGCCAACGCAAGCCTCCAGTGCCGGAGCACGTAGGCCAGTCACGCAGGCACCCTGGCGGAGCTAGTGTCCCGGAGGGGTTGCCTGTTCCGCGAGCCGAGGTAGCATCCCGGAGGAGCCGTCTACCTGGCCGGCCGAGGTAGCATCCCAGAGGAGCCATCTACCAAGCAGAAGGGGAGTCTTCGTGCCGAAGCACTCGGAGCTCCTTGGCAGAGATAGTGTCCCGGAGGAGTCGCCTATCCCCGCGGGTGAGTCATTGTGCTGAAGCACTCGGAGCACGTCAAGGTAGCATCCCGGAGGAGCCGTCTACCCGACTGGCCGAGGTAACATCCTGGAGGAGCCATTTACCTGGTGGAAGGGGAGTTGAAAAGCTCCCTAATGGAGATAGTGTCTCGGAGGAGTCGTTTATCCCCGCGGGTGAGTCCTTGTGCCAGAGCACTCGGAGCGCGTCAAGGTAACATCCTGGAGGAGCCATCTACCCGAAGGGCCGAGGTGGTATCCCGGAGGAGCCGTCTACCTGGTGGAAGGGGAGTTGAAAAGCTCCATGACAGAGATAGTGTCCCAGAGGAGTCGCCTATCCTCGCAGGATGTTGCACACTCCGGAGAGTGGGTCGAAGCATGTTCCACGACCAAGGCAAGGTGCGCATGGTGTGGTGAATGAGTGTTGTGCCCGGGGGGCATGTAACATGATTGTGGCGCATGGGCGCGATGAAGTAAGTAAGGTGCTGGGGGCACGTTTGTGTTAGTGGCACAGCGCATGGGTGCATCGGAGTGCGTATGGTGCCGGGGGCACGGTAGTGTGACAGAGAGCCTGGGGGCACGGCTGTATCAGCGGCGCGGCAGAGTGTTGGAGTGCGGCGCCCGGACGCCGGTGACGGGGGTCGCAGAGACGACGTCCGGGCGCGGGCGATAGGGGTCACGGAGTGACGTTCGAGTGACGGGGTCGCGGAGTTAGCGTGCGGGCGACGGGGCCGCAGAGTGACGTCCGGCACAGGGCCGTGGAGTGACGTCCGGGCGATGAGGTCGCGGAGTGATGTCCGGGCGACGTGGTCGCGGAGTGATGTATGGTCCCTTGAAAGGCCAACCCTTGGGGGAAGGCGAAGGCCAACCCCAGGGGAAGGCTGAGGCGACCCCCAATGGAGGCCGAGGCCGACCCCAAGGGGGAGGCCAAGGCCGAGGCCGACCCCAAGGGGAAGACCAAGGTCAACCTCCTTTGGCAAGCGCCAAGGTGCGCCGATAGGCGACGAGTGATATACGATGGTCGGAGCGTGATGAGCAGTCACACAAGGATAAGTTTCTTGGTTACGAAGTCACGTAACGAAAGTGAGAAATGCACGTGACTTGAGCGTGCATGCTTTGACCGGTTGTGAGCGTTGAATATTGACTGTTGCTTGTACGGACGTGTCATGGAAATTGGGACCCCAGTGGGCCTTTAGGTGCGACTAAAATAGGTTAGGAATAGTATGAAAGAGTGGACTTGATGCCCAAGCTAACTTGGCTTTTTCCGTAGAAAAGTGCAAATTCAAAAATAAACATCAATAATTGTTTGTTTCCTTGCCTTTGGCAACAATGTTCACCGTCTAAAATTCGATCAAAACATAAAAAGTGCTAAAAGTATTTATTTTTATTGGCCATCAGTTGGCTACACAATGGGGCTAGCATCCCCCTTGCTTATCCCAAATACCTCATCTCACGAGTCTTCAAAATGTTAGTTTACATCGAAAAGGAAGAACTCGTCACCACCACAAGGTTATCATCAGCTTGATCTCATATACTCCCTCCGTCCCACATAAATCGATCGTTTTTTTTTCTTTTGCAAACAGATTGAGGATTTAGGTCATATGTAATGTGTTTCCTATTCTACCCTTTAGAGAGAGAAGATGAAGAAAATGGGCTTTGCGAGAGAAAATGAGTTAGTGAAATTTAATTAAATGTGGAGAGAGAAATATAATGAAAAAGTGAAAGAAAGTAGACTAGGAGAGAGAAAATAAGTTGGTAAGGAGTTAAACGTTGAGAGAATTAAAATTTAAAATATTTTAAAAAAGGGTAAATATGTAAAAATACCTACAGAATCTTTCTTAATTTAGTAAAGTAAGCAGTTTTTGTAAGACTGTCCGAAAAATAAATATAATCAATTTATTTGAAATGGAGGGAGTATCATTTTACTAGTAAAATACATATTAATGCGAGTTCTAAATATTTATTTAGGGCTGCGCCTTAACTAGGAAGATAGGCTTTGCCTTGGTTCGAAGGCAAGAGCACACTAGTAACATTGTTTTCTCTTGCTCCTGTTCTTAGATTCTCTCTCTTTTCATTTCCTGCCCATTCCCCTTCCTTTTTCTTTTTCTAAAGTGGAAAAACCAAACGGCTGTCCAGGTTTTCACCCCCCACCCCACTCTCTGTCGCGTGACCTTTCACATACGCCCACGTTTTCAGGTGCTCTTTGTTTATTTTTGGGAATGACTTCTCGTCAACTGGAGAGTTCTGCTTTACTGGCTAACAACTATTAGTTCATGCACTTTTTTTCATTCTTCAATCTCTTCACTTACCCTCTATGATCGCTCGGTCTCTCTGTGTATACAACAAGGCACTAAGACAGCTTGTTGATGTCATTTTGGGTTAAAAGAAACAAAAGATGGCAACTCATACTGTGAAGAAGGAAGAGTTCAAGGGGCGAGGCTTGATCGATGTGATTTTTTCTTGGTCTATTGCAGATGTACTTAACAAAGATCTCTACAGGGGCAAGGTTTGGGCTACTCGATCTATCTCTTTCTCTCTCTGAGTTTCTTCACTGCGTGAATATTTGCTGTGATGTTCCCTGATCACAATTTGTCAAAGTATAGTATCGTACATGTTCTATACATCTGCTTTCACAGGAGCTGTAGCCTTGTGAACAGGGTGATTGTACGATCACCCTACAGAGTAAGTGTTGCTTTGACAAAAGCAGTATATATACATGCATTGACAATATGTGTACTTGTGAATAGAGTGATTGTATGATCACCCTTCAAAGTAAATGTTGCCATGACAATGCTTTGACAACAGGTATAATCTTGTGAAAATCGCTTTCTAGCTAGTAGTAAACTTGATACTTCGTAAGCTACTAATATACGGATGTGAAAAGTTAAAGAAGGGGGAAAAATGCCAAAATCTACACTTTGCATTCCACAGTCAAGTATCCAACCTTGTTGTTAATTATTAACGATTCCTTAGAGAAAAACGTGACGTTTTGGCAGAGAAATTGTGAATTGATATAAGAGTGTAACTTCAAATTTATCAAAGTTAAAAAGAGCGTGACTTCAGTAACTTCAAATTCATAGCATTGTAGTTCTCAAATCAAATTATATGCGAACGTCGTATATGATTTAATAACTGTATGGTTACTTAGTATAGATCATAAACTTCATTAGAATAACTCAATATCAACCAACTTTCATATGATAAAATAGCACCAAAGTTAGTGAAATCTATGCACACCTATAAGTTTTTTTTTCCGATCTTCATTTATTGCTAAAAGACTAAAATTTATCGCTACTGCGCAAGGTCGAGAAAGGAGGATACAAAAAGTAGGCATATTTATAGTCTTGAGAATAAGTTACCTGTACAACTTGATACAACCTGCAAAATCAATTGCACATAAATTTGTTTCTGCTACAGATTGCTCATTAAGGTCCCTTGTTGATTAGCCATGATCTTTCATGACTGAAGCTATCAAATTGCCCCATTGCATTGGGCAATGAAAATGACCAAAAATTACATGTATTATCAGAATTTTAGCCCCGACAACCAGGTTGATAACGTACATGTTATGTATGATAATATTGTCGGACACAATCTCTAACAACTTAACATGTTAAGAGTAGTTAATAAATTAACATGATGTTAGAGCTCTGGTTTGAAAAGATCTTGGAATCGTTTTTTCCTACTTGCTTATTTGGTCCCTCTTTACTATAGTGAAAATTGTACTATATTTATTTGTACACTTTCTGGTGTGGTGCAGCTTAATCTATATATCTCTTCATGTGCAATAGGGGGCTTACAGGTGAGGGAGAGTGTTACGGTGGTAGTGGTGCACCCATGCTATCGGGGCTGACGCGTAAGGGATAGTGTTACACATGATAACGTTGTTGGTTTGATTTTCTAACAGCTTGGGCTTTTATACCAGTTAGTAACTTAACAACACTTACTCCCGAAACTTAAAAACGCTGTCGTTCTAAGAAAGATAATACCAATTTGGGTAAAACTCTTGCCCAAAGCAAATCATATTTCCTCCTAATTCCAATCAGTCATGGCAAGCAATAAAATCATTTGGGCCGGCACACCAACACAAGGTCGTTATGGTCCATATTCTGTCGGCATCAAGTCCATAGTAGTTACTTAATTAGAACACGTGAACTTTTCAATTAAAAATTACCAGAATCTCATTGGTAAGTATAAAAGGTTATATCTAAAGAAGAATTATGTAAGTTGCACCAAACTCGCTCTTAGGAGCACTAACGATGTAACTATACATACAACTACATCAAAGCTATCAGTCATAAGATATGAGTAAAAACCTTTTGAACTCGTTGTTGAAATTGGTCCACTAAAAACTCAAGGTAAAATATCATTGTCAATGAGTCGGTGAAACGTAAGGTCCATTATTACTAAAATGGCAATCACAATTCAAACTCATTTACTCACCCAAATCCGTTCACATAAAAGCTATCCAAACACACCCAATAAATAATTGAGTCTAATTGGGTTAGAAATTTTAGAACCCATTAATCTACTCATGGTTAGGCACCCAATAGCTAATTTGAACCTGTCACAGCAACTTTTGACCGTACATCGCCGCCGCTGCAGGCGACTGCCACCGTTGCAGGCGACCACTACCGTTGCCGCTAATGACCACAGGTCGACTTCGCCGTCACCACCTGTTATCTCGTATAGCGTCTCGGTCTTCCCCGTCACCACTGTTTTGTTGTCGACGCCATCGTCTTCCTCGTCACCACCCTAAAATCATGACTTTCTTGGGTCAATAGATCTGTAGTTCTGTGGATTCTAGATATACAAGGTTTTGATAGTTGGCTCAACAATAGTAGTTATGGGTGCCGCTATGGTGGTGGTGGGCTGTTGGTTGTCTTGGAGGTCGTGGGTATGATGGCGATGAGGGCGGATCTGCTTTAAACCAGTTCCCCCTGAACTTTTTTAGTCTTGTATAGCTATGGACCTTTGAATTTTGATTACACCTTTAATCCTCTTAGCTCGACCACTGAAATTGGCAGTTGTAGTGTGACGGGTTGTTGCTGATACGGTGGCGATACTCGTGGTGGTTGTGCTTGTGGTTGTAGTTGTGTGGGGTGGTAATTGTGGCGTGGCAATGGTGGTTTTGGGTTTAGTGGTAGCTTTGTGCGGGCAATGGCGATGATGGGTGCGGCCGAGATGGTATTTGGATGGTTGTGCGTGCCAGTAGTGTATGGTGGCAAACTGGCGATTGTGGAATGACAGCAGTGGTGGTGGTCGTGGGGCGGTGGTATATGACTCCTTGAAGAAGGTGAAGCAGTGGGGAGAGAGTGAAAACGTGGAATATTAATTGTCATTATATACATTTAGCGATTATTAATTTTTATTATAAACGGAGTTAGAGAAAGATTCTTATAACTGAGATAACCGAGTAGTAACCAAAGTTTATTCTTACCATACTACAAGTCATTCATGGTTTGATGGGCGGAACCAGCCGGTTTAACTAATGACCCAGTTGATCTACTAATAAATAAATGGCCGTAAATGGTCAGTCATCCATTTAAACCGAACCCATTTAACCTAACTTCACCCCCTACCCACCCACCTGCCATTCTTGAATTTGTAAATATCATTTCGAACAATCTTTAAATATTGGTTGACTCTGTGCATTACACATGAAAGAAACAACTGTTAAAATACGTATTGAGAAAACCCGTAAAAATTGTATTTTAACCTTTTTTTGAGTTTCTTATCACATTTTATTGTTAAAAATTAACTTTAATCATAATTGCTAGTCATTTAGAAACAAAAGAAGCAAGTGAAATTTAAAATAGTAGAAATAGTGTTTGTCAAGTAATAACAACAATAATATTAATAATAACGTATAGCGATGATAAGTCATGTATTTAGGTTTAGACTAATAAAGCCAATCAAGAAGAAAATAAAAAGATATAGAATATGAGAAAAAATATAAACGAGTGCGTGCTTGCACACATATATACGTTGTCATCTGATAGCAAAAGGACGAAACCAGTATATTGTATTTATACGGCTTGAAATAAAAGGAGTGATATTAGGTTTGTTATATTGTGGAAAAGAATTGGGCTTGTCCAAAATATATAGAAAAGCTTCAAGATTTGAGAAAAAGATATAAATTAGAATACACACACACACACACACACATATATATAGAGAGAGAGAGAGAGAGAGAGAGAGAGTGTTTTGACAAATTCTAAAAAATTGATGGAATGAGAAATATATTAATAATTTTTTTAAGCAGAACATCTTGACATGGCAGAGAGAAGAAGAGAGAGAATCAAGAAGCATTTGGTAGTTGAAGTCTGAATCACAAAATGATAGACATGTTAAGTAGAAATGAGTAACATTCTCTAAGCTCCAACTTTACTATACATACAGTTAGATTAGTTGCAGTGTAACTATTGATGGGCATCAATGTATCAATATACACATGAATATTTACTCAAGGACCTCATCAACTTGCTAGTTTGTTCTCCTAGTGAAAGTGAACAACTAAATCCACCCCAGCAAACTCCTATCATACATCCCTAGCTAGATAGACTTGGTAGTGTTCGACTCCGTATGTCAATATTTTATATTCACTGATCAATCTTAGGTTTCATTTTTGGGACATGAATTATAGTCATAAAAACAACACGCCCGTACATATGAAGAACTCTTAGAATTACAAATATTGTCACCTAAAAGTAGTCTTAGTGAAAACATATAAACTTTACCTGTCCTCTATTAGGAAATACTTGTCCATAATTTGGGCATCATAGCCATTGTAGCAAAATGGAGAAGCAACAACAGATACATTAGACTAGAGTTCAAGATTAATGGTAGGTTGGTAGTGATATACTCTCAAATAGGACGAATGAGATCATTCAAATGAGTTTGGACAAGCAGTTTTGACGCAAAGAGCAGGGGGCTTTGGGTTTTTCAGAACTTGTAGCTTAATTTGGCACTTTTCTCAGATTAATCATGATGGTTGATATAAAATGACCGTTGTCCCGAAACCTTGGCTCAAAATACTTTGTAGATGACATTTTTGGGACGCGCAGCTTGGGCACCTGACAGTTGTTAGCATAGCATTCTAGAGCCTGTTGTGTGATTTCTGCGGAAGAATTAGTAATGAGCAGTGTATGTAGTAAGAAGTGTTGACGTTGCACATCATTTTCTAACTTCACTTTTAATTTGCTGTGGCCTAATTAATGGGCAATGATTGGAAAAAGTGGAAGTTGAACTTGGTAGATACTACTTTCTGAGGCGATGATTCTTGAGCATAATTTGCAGCATTGTACTGAATGCAGATGGAATCGTGTGGAACTACAGCGAAATAGAAATGTCCTTAGGAGTGCATAAGATTAATAGTTAGGAGTACATAGAATGTGGATGGAATCGTGTTGAACTAGGCCGGTTAGGTTTGGGGGATAGTGTGTTCATTCTTGAAGGTTCTGAAGAGTGTAGGAAGACGCCTTTGCCTTAAGTTTCGTTGAAATTTATAAGCTATGTGTCCAGATCTGGGAAAATAGGCAGATTTCACCCCAACCGTGCACCTCCTAATTTGCCAATAGTACCTTTCTGGATTCTTGGATAGTTTTGTGAGGTGTATGGCCTTTCTCACTTTCTGGTATTGTATACTGTTTGTGTACTCAGGCAAGCAAAGAATTTCATTTGAGAAATGTCATATATTTGAGGGGAATTTTCTAATGTAACTTAAGCATTTTGTCAAGTAAGAGTTTGTCTTCTATTAGGTTAGCACTGATGACTCGCATAGATACTTGTATGCTGTAGCTGTCACAAATTGTCTAGCTACGCCATTTTCTGTCGGATGCCATGGTCTGATGGAAAAGATGCCTGCTTTTATCGCACTAGCCATCCAAAGTTGGTTTGCCCAAATCCAACTTTTAGAAAGATTAAAATTAGATACCAAATTTATTATCACGTCTCCTTCTACCCTTCGAGCAAAGTTGTTGCCAAATGATGGAAATTTCCATCTATCCATGGCATCATCTTCACATTGTAGGAATCGCAAGAACACACCATCATTAAGAGGTTTCAAAATGGCAGTGGAAACCTGTTCAGCTCAATAAATGGAATGCATTAGATGTCCGCTCTGAGGTTGGACACTACGACTCAGATAAGCATTCAGGGGAAACCTTTACCTTATCCAGTTTACTGACGCACTGTATTGAAGCTTTAATCTGGAGTCAAAATCCTTGATAAGTTGACATAACTGTTTCTTCATGCTGCATTTGACTTGCTAATTTATTGTTCTTTTGGCTAGAACCTCTATAGTATTTGGCACTCACATATCTGGAAATGTTTGCAAATGAGAATTCTCATGAACTAATTTCTACATTTCACAGGTTGCAGAAATCCCCAAGACTTTTTCGTCTACATCTATTTACATGAAGTCATTCATCTACCCGCTTATTGAGGAAACACGTGCTGATTTATCCTCGCACACGGCTACGTTGTTTCGTGCACCTATCTGTCAAATATTTGATGTAAGAATATCAAAGGATCATGAACCTCCCAAGGACTTGTATTACCATCTTTTTCTCATGACAGTAAGAGATACTGAGAATGGTGAAGTAGAGTATGAGCCGGAGGTGGGAGATCTCATTGCCTTGACAGATGTAAGACCAAAAAACGTTAATGATCTGAACCGGCCTAAAACATCGTATCTCCTTGCATTTGTTCAAGGGGAGAATGAAATTTCCAATGATCTTCTCATCTTGTCATCAAAGCCCATTGTATATGAGAAAAATGAACAGAAGAGAGGAACGCTTTTTGCTGTTTCTCTCACAAACCTGACCACAAATACTCGCATATGGAATGCATTGAACTTGGATCTCGAAGGCGCGAACATGAACATTATTCGAAAAGTGCTGCAACCTAGTCACGCTGTAAGAGTCACTACCTGTTTGTTACTTACTTCTGTCCCTCAATCTAGAGACCATTTCCACTGAATTTTTGCATTGATTCAGTTTATAACTGCGCCCTTTCTTTGAGGTGTTCCACACCCTAAAATCCTTTACTTTGTTACATTTCAAAATTGATGTAGTCAGAGTTCTTTCTTCGTTCAGGTTGGTGGAAATTGTACACTATGTTCCCCTGAAACAATAAGGGGCTTCCCTATAGCAAGTCTAAGGGAAGCCATTCACCAGTTTATTAAGCTTGATGATTCCCAAGAAGCTGCTGTTTAAAGTTGCATTGCTACTAGAGAGTGTCATCATCAGAATGGCGTGAAACTAATTTGGGGGCCGCCAGGGACAGGAAAGACGAAAACCGTTGCTTCTTTGTTGTTTGCCCTCCTAAGAATGAAATGCAGAACACTCATATGTGCCCCAACTAATATTGCAGTCCTAGGAGTTGCAGCACGGTTTATGGGCTTGGTACAGCATACCCTCAAATATGACACATATGGATTGGGAGATGTACTTCTATTTGGTAATGATAAGAGAATGAAGATTCAGGATTGTGAAGAACTTCATGATGTATTTCTTAGTAAGCGTGTTGCTAGTCTTGCAGCGTGTTTTGCTCCATTTTCTGGGTGGAAAGGCAGCATAGACTCGATGATTCTTATGTTCGAAGACCCTGAAGAGCTTTACAGTTTATACATCGGAAAAAAAAATTCGAAAGGAAAGGACAGTAAAGATGACAACGGGGATCCTGGAAAGGGTATCTTAAGCCAAATGCCAGATGAAGAAGAAGAGGTCAAGGATGAAGAAACCTTAAAGGGCAACATTAAGAAAATAGTGAAGGAACCTTCCAAGAAAGGGAAGGAAATGAGTTGCCAGGAAGGACGAGGTTCTGACAATGCTGATGCTGCCGAAAATCTTTTGACATTTGAAGAGTTTCTAGTAAAGAGATTTATTGACATTGGAGAGAAACTAATGAACTGTATTACAATCTTGTACACACATTTGCCCACTTCTTTGATCCACCTTGAAGTGGCGAAAACCTTGATTGGAGTTAATGGCTTGCTTCAAACATTGCTGCATAATGTTGCCGTTATAAAGGAAGGATTAAGTGAAGGCCGGTGACAATGGAGTTGAAGAGGCAAAGAAAAAGATCAAAAAACTCAGCATGTGCAGAACAGATTTCCTCAAAATCCTTAAAGCCCTTCGTGAAGCTGTGTCACTTCCAGATTTTACTGAGGAAAGTACGATTAGAGATTTTTGTTTAAAGCATGCAACCTTAATCTTTTGCACTGTATCAAGCTCTGCTAAATTACTCACTGAAGGAATGACACCACTGGAACTGCTTGTAATTGATGAAGCTGCTCAGCTCAAGGAATGTGAATCCGCTATTCCTTTACAGCTCAATGGTCTCCGCCACGCAATACTTGTCGGGGACAAGAGGCAACTGCAAGCGATGGTTCAAAGCAAGGTTTCTGAGCTCATACTATATTTTTGGTTGATTTAGCTTAGTAAATTTACAAATATTACTCACATGTTTTGAATTGGTCTTTGATATATGTGCGAAAATGTTGAATTCGGAAGGAGCTTATTTGAGAGGCTAGTATTACTGGAACATGGGAAGCACCTCCTTAACGTCCAGTATAGAATGCATCCATCTATAAGCTTATTTCCAAATGAGGAGTTCTATGACAAACAAATTTTGGATGGTCCAAATGTCAAGGAAAGAACCTACGACATGCGTTTCCTGAACGGAAACATGTTTGGTTCGTACTCTTTTATAAACGTAGCCAAGGGGAGGGAAGAGTTTGGTAACGGCCATAGCCCGAGAAATATGGTGGAAGTAGCCGTGGTTGCTGAGATAGTTGCAGGCCTCTATAAAGGTACTTATCTGTCACAAACTAATCAGCTTCTATCTTAAGTGAAATAGTTGCTACATATTCCTGATATGTGATGCGGATTTTAACACTTATATCCACTATAGAATCTGTTGCCAGAAAGCAAAGGCTCAGCGTTGGCTGCATATCACCATACAACGCTCAAGTTTTTGCTATTCAGGAGAAACTCGGAAAAAGGTATGATACAAAAAGTGACTTCTCTGTGAGTGTTCGCTCGGTTGATGGATTTCAGGGTGGTGAAGAGGATGTTATAATTATATCTACAGTGCGGTCTAACGGGAACGGGTCGATTGGTTTCCTTTCCAACCTTCAAAGAGCAAATGTCGCTCTGACGCGAGCAAGGTACCTACCCGAACCCCTTTGGAGTGTCTACGGATGGTTTGCAATTCATGAAATAGTTTTGATCTCTTTGCGTAGGTATTGCCTTTGGATACTGGGGAATGGAGTAACATTGATCAACAGTGGCTCTGTTTGGAAAAAGTTAGTTCTAGATGCTAAGACTCGCGGGTGTTTCTTCAATGCTGACGAAGATGAAGACTTGGATCGAGCAATCACACGTGCATTGATCGAGCTTGGCCATACTTCGCTCTGTGATAATTGTCCAGTGTTCGACAAATCAAAATGGAAGGTATTTGATCACCCTTTGGTTGAAATACGCATCACGCCAACAGAATTCTTAATAACCATGGCCTAGTTGATCATACTCGAGTATAGGCATAGGCCTGATGATATAGAGTAAAATGGCTCTTAAGTCCAAGAAGTGATATATTCATTTTCACACTGTTCCAAGTACTTTAACTAGTAAACTTCAATCAGTACATGAACATTTGATCATTGCATTGTTGCAAACTTTTTTAACCATGTGGTTCACTTTTTGTAGGTTTGCTTCAGCGATGAATTCTGCAACTCCATGGTCAGAATTAAGCACGTAGAGATTCGTAAGAAAGTGGTATCTCTTTTGTTGGAGCTTTCAAATGGTTGGCGACAGCCTTCCTGGGAAAAAACTGACAGTAACATGGCTGGGGTTTCTTCTCAATTGCTGGAGCAGTACAATGTCAATGGGTACCTAAGTCTAATTTGGAGTGTAGACGTTCTCAAGAAAGCTTCAATGCACATTCAGGTCATAAAGGTTTGGGATATTTTGCCAGTGTACAAGATCCCACATTTGGCTAGGCATCTTAACGTCAGGTTTGGGAACTATACACCCAATACCATAAAACTCTGCAAATACAGACGTGTTGAAGGGTATGAAATCTGTCATCTTTCATCTTCTAGACTACTTATGAAGAAATTCATATATTGCACTTCAACAATATTTTCAGCTGTCTTGGTTCCTGCAGGAAATTAGTTCTTCCAATGACATGGCCACTGGATTCAGATGCTCTTACTCTAGCGTTTTATGATCAGAGCGAGTCATTAACCAGTCAATTAGGTGCGCTCAATATAAGGAACTGACCATCAAGGGCTGCATTTGGCAGAACCAACTAGCTTTGTTACCTTAGCGATTTCATGCTAAAAGAGGATCAAGTTGTTGTCATTAGTATTGCCAAATACTGAGCTGTTATCGTTTACGACTCTGTTTTATTATGCAAATCAGAGGTGACAGACTTTCGTTACCATTATTGATGTGAAGTAACCTCATTCATGATGGTATTTCATGTTCTGTACAAGACGTGATTAGATTTTTGTACATGGCACCGTCTGTGCGAACAAAGAGTCAGGTCCAGGTCCAGCAATTTTTGCTGGTGAGTTTCTACGTTGAAACGCCTCATCACTTCTGCTCCAAATGAGAAGATTAGAGCTTTTCTAGCCATTTGTATGTCCACAGAAGTAGAATACTTAGCTCTCCTCTAAGTCACTAGCTAATTGCAGCTCGGTGGGAGCACTTGACATCACCGGCAATAATTTGGAGATTTGGTTTAACATTTACAGATGCACGAGGCTCAAGGACGAGGCTCCTAGTTAGCTGCCCTGCATCTGTTAACAAAAGAAACACACACAGTTCAAGTAAATATATCAACCAGTTAACAAAGGTTTAAGAAACTGTCATTTTACCAAGTGCTCATGTAGTAAGACCAATTATACTTCTGTCTTCGCAGCAAACAGATGAGTCAACTAAAGAGTACAGACAAACCACATTAAAATCTTGCCTGGCTACATCAGTAGCTATTATATTATGAACAGAAATTGATATCACTGAGCTTGAGGGTGATAAAGCTTAATGTTCAACACTCGATATGGAAAACATATTTAGTAAGATCAATTAGGAGCAACAATGATAAACGATATAATCATATAACCTGGTGATAGATTTTGCCATTTTGGCTTATAAGACAAGATACCAAGTTGCCAGCTACATTTAGACTTGTGAAACACACTACCTGTTCACCTGTACGTTTCCATCTAATATGGCCTCTCCTAACGAGTGAGCCACAATAGACTTGTGAAGTTGTCGAGAAACTACCCGTGGATGATCCAAGACTATTCTACTATGCAGATCCTGTGTTTAATCACTGCCATAATAGTGAAATGTGGATAACTTCCACTTTGTAACTATATCAGGACCAATTTGCCAGACACGAACATTATGCCGGCTTAATTTTCCACCTGTGCTTACCTCTACGAGCTCATACTGTCATACATACTAGTTGACTCCTGCAAATGATCACTCATTTCATATATTCTAATGATGCTGGACAATTCGTTATGCACAAAAGTCAACGATTCACAAATCAGGCTTCATGAATGGCCAATTGCAGCGCGGGTGCAAATGTTAAGGAAGTTGTCTTCCAAACTTGTATAGAACAGTTAGCTTAAACAAGAATTTTGTCCCTTGAATATCACCTTTGTTCGTAAACCACTATTAAGAGTTCTTCAGCATTACAGGAAAGACAACAACTGGTGTCTTCACAAGAAAACAAGAAGCAAAGACAACTTGCATAGGAGGACAACCTAAATATGCAACATTCAAGGCATTCGATACAAAAGCTTTGTTCACCACCAATTTTCACAACATCCTGCCAAAACTTACTTATTAACATTACGCAGATGTTAAACACCTACTAAGTCAAATACTTGCATTTATAAGATGCTCTGGGACGACAAGCAAGAGGCGGCGAAGAATTCTGCTATCAGAGAAAATCAAGCGGCAAGCGTAACATGTCCGAGCTGGTGGGCAAACACAATTATGATGGTGCAATGCGTGAGGGTCGAGAGGGCTTGCACTGGTTTATATCACTGCTTCTTAATTATTGAAGGCAAATTAGGTCTGCTTCATACCGCCATGGCTTCGTTAAGTCTCGAGTCGTCCAACATCGACGAAGAACTGGCCATAGAGCGCTGTGGGCATCTAATCCCAATTGACCCGGACCTTCTGCGTATACAATCGAAGCGATGGGCCAACACACTCATAGGTAAAGTTGTGGATTGGCGTATCCTCCCCCGAGCTCTTATGCAACAAATTGTCAATCAATTCTGGAAACTCAGGGGATCTGTTGACGTGGAAGCAATTGGGGAGCTCTTTGCGTTCCACTTCTCTGATGTTTTAGATATGGAATGTCTTTTGTTTGAGGGGCCATGGAACGTTCATGGTGCCCTGCTAGTTCTAGTTCGATGGACTCCCTTTCAAAGTTTATCCCAACTAAATTTCTCAACTGTAGATCTGTGGGTTTGTGTTAATAACATACCGGCAGAAATGTTCTACTACCAAATTGCGGGGCAAGTCGGTAAGTTCTTTGGAGAAGTCTTAACAGTGGATTGGTCACCTATTAGGCAGAATCGACGGGATTACTTTCGCGTTCTTGTTAGGATTGTCCTCGGCGAACCGTTGATCGCTGACGATTTCATTCCCACTGTAGGGGAACACGAGACCTGGGTTTGGGCAGCATATGAGAAACTTTACCGCATATGTTACCATTGTGGAATGGTGGGTCACGTAAACGGGGATTGCTCTAATACTCTCTCCCAAGTTCGGCAGAAGATCGAATTGGTGACTAGCAGATATGTCAATCTCCCTTCCGAACTGTTATTACACCACCCTCATCGACCACTTTATTCCCGCCAAATTCGTGCTTTTGCTAATACCAGCTGGAATAGGACAAGCCATATATACGGTGAGTCCAACACGAAGGAAAGCCACACTTAGAGAGAGCATACTCAGTGAAATTCGATACAAAACGATCGTAGGCTTTGGCAAGGTCAATCTTAACAGCCATAGCGCCAGACTGCCCCTGCTTCTTATGTGTAGAGATTAGACGATTTCATAAACAAAATGAGCCACTAGGGGACAAAGGCATTTGATTGGGGAAATAAGATGCGCCAAAATGGCTGCATCCGACTCAGCATAATAGATGTAATGACTTTATGAATCACATTGCGAGGCAAGACAAGCTAGGTGTGTTGGTTACAGGCTTCCTTCAATGTGATTCATAAAGTCATTAATAAACTTTTCTTGTATATTTTAACTTGTCTTGCCTCGCAATGTGATTCATAAACTTTTCTTGGACCAATGTGATTAAACTTTTCTTGGATATTTTAACTTCAATGTGATTAAAAAATGGACCAATGTTTATTAGTCCAGGCAACCCCCCCCCCCCCCCCCCACCCCTAACTACGGGGTTAAACTTTTCTTGTATATTTTGTGATTAATAAACTGGTAAAGGTCCACAACCCCAATGCATTGGTGGTTTTTCGAAGGGAAAAAAAAAATAATAATAAAGAATTACTCGGACCTACGCCAAACTTATACTAATATTTTTTTTTTTACTTACACGATGTTATCCAAAAGTAGTCTATGAAATTGATCTATTTGTTCTAAATAGTATTTTAGCTTTTTGGCAAGAGTTAAATATGTTGTTGGTCACTTAACCATTGACCTTGGCCACTAGACCTTGATTTGTGGTGAAGTAACCACTCATCGCCCACATACATTAATTAATTGAACTTGATTATAAACTTGATGACAAGCATCGAGTTAGTATAATTTTTTGGGTAGACGGTCATTCGAGGCTAGCTTATAAGCATTTTGGGGATGTCGTGGCTTTCTACACAACATACCGTACCAACAAGTACTCGATGTCGTTCGCTCCTTTCATGGGGGTCGATCATCATTACCATTCCATCCTGTTCGGGTTCGCCTTATTAAGGGACGAGAGCGAGAGTTCTTTTGAATTGTTGTTTACGGCGTGGCTGGAAGCCAAGAACAACAAAGCACCGAAAGTTATCATCATCGATCAAAATTTGGCAATGAAGAAGACTATTGCTACCGTCTTCCCAGATACTCGACACAACTTGTGTACTTGGCACATAAGCAACAAATACCCTGAACGTTTGCATCATGTATATGCAAAGTATCCAGACTTTAAACAGGACTTTGAAAAGTGTGTTAATAAGTCGTTAACGATTGAGGATATTAAGGAGATGTGGGAATAGCTTGTTAAGGATTACTCATTGCAAGACAACGAGTGGCTCCAGCACTTGTACGAGCTCAAAGAGCAATGGATTGGCGTTTACACGAGGAGGTATTTTTCTGCGAGCATGAAAACGATGGGTAGGAGTGAATCTATGAATTCCTTGTCCGATAGCTATGTAGGCATAGCTACGAAATTGAAGAGTTTCGTCATATCCGCCCAAAAAACGGTTGCGTTGTTATTCGTGAAAAAAGGGCTGCAGACTTTGCAAGCACGTACAAACAAAGAAGAAGGTTGCTCAAGACCCCGTTGGAGCTGAACGGTGCAAAAAGTCTATACGAAGGAGATCTTCCTGCTATACCAAGTAGAGCTACGAAAATTAGGACGATACAGTATAAACAAGGTGGCAGAGAAGTTTACATGTGAGTACAAGCTTTATTCGCTCGTGAATGACCTCATCCCTGAGAAGCTGCGCAGAATGTATACGGTGAGCCACGACACATTGATGGATTCAGTGACATGTGTTTGCAAGAAGTTTAAGTTCCATGGCATCCTGTGTAGACACATTCTGTGGTTTTTCACCCAGATAAATATCAGGACAATCCCCGATAAATATGTTCTGCCACGGTGGACAAAAGGTGCAAACAGGTTGCACGGTACCATTGCATTTCCAGAGCACCCGTATACTGACTTTGAAGAATCAGAAACGTTGTTGTATAATCATATGGTCACAATGTTTACCCGTTTGTCCATAAAGGGTGCTGCTACAATGGTCGGATGTAAACTTCCCCTCGAGGTAGCGCAGCAGCAGGAGCGCATCGTCGACCAGTTTGAAGCAGCTTCAGTTAGCATTACGATTGACACCGAGCCTACAACGGGATCAGAAGATGATGAGCCAGGGGAGGAAGACGACAATGATATCCGGCCTTTGGATCCAATTATATCGCAAATGAAAGGCCGCAAGAGATCTACGCAGATGAAGAGCTCTATTGAACAGGCAACTCAACCTAAAAAGCTGAGAAGGTGTGCATTGTGCAACAAAATGACCAACCATGACAAGCGAAACCATTACAAGGCACTGGGGATAAGTCCAGGGGGTTTGCAAAACGAGGAAGAAGATGACGCCAAAGATGAGGAAGAAGAAGATGTAGAGGACCTTTAACTTTTTGTATAAGCCATCAAGTCTGTTTGACATTTGTAATAATTTTTTGTAATTTGTTTCTAATAATCTTTCAACCGAAGACTGAAATTTTTTTCCTGATGGATCTATGAGAGCCATCAAATCTAAGTTTAAGTTTTTTTTTATTTGCCCCGTCCGCTATATAGTGTAGCGGACATAGTGCATTCTTTATGTCCGTTACACAATGTAGTGGACGACTCTGCATAGTCTTAAAACTCCAACACTTAGAATTTTTTTGGTGTCTTTATGTCCGCTATACAATGCAGAGGACGGCTCTACAGAGTCTTAAAACTCCAACACTTTGAAAGATTTTGGTGTTCTTTATGTCCGCTACACAATGTAGCGGACGGCTCTGCAGAGTCTAGAAATTTTTTGGTTTTCAAGGGGTCCGCTACACAATGTAACGGACGACTCTGCAGAATTTTTTTTTGGTGTTCTTTGTGTCCGCTACACAATGTAGCGGACGTCTCTGCACAGTTTAAAACTCCAACACGTCGCTAAAACTCATGTTAAATATTAATCAGATTGACCACTCTTATTTCTCTAGTTTCTCTTTCTGTCTCGAACATCTTACCCACCCGTGACCCCCTCTACGGTGACCCACATTTTCGGAGACAACACCGTCCTCCCCCGACGCCGCGCCACCTCCGGTGACAGGCTCGTCCACCCTTCAAGGCCGCAGCGCCTCCAGTGAAATCCCCGTCCTTCCCCCGACGCGGCGCCACCTCTGGCGACAGATCTGTCCCGATGGCTTCTGCTTCGGTGAACAGGGACGTTTCATTCGGCAGACACTAGTTCAAGGTCATGATGCCTGGTCTTCATACAAGACTTGTAGGCCATCCCTCTTTCTCTGTGTTTTCGTGTATGTTAAAATTTTTATCTTTGGTTAAAAACTTACATGTCTTACTGTATTATGAATATGTTAGGCCATACCAGTAGCCTTTTGCAGATTGCTTAGCATAATGATGAGATCAAATGAAGTAACTTTAACCAGCCACAAGGGGTCATGGCTTGTTAAAATCAAGAAGAAATGCGGCCAAGAGGAAACTTGTTTCGAATAGGGTTGGAACAAATTCGTGCAGCAGCATGACCTCCATCTAGGGGACTTTGTAATCTTTGAACACATGGGGCATATGCGTTTTCAAATGTTGGTGTTTGATCAAAGCACTTGTAAAAAAGCTTTCCTCCAATGTTGAACTCTGAGCCCTAATTAAACCCTAAATCAAATTAATCGCATTGGATATGTGCATTTTGAACAATTTTGTGTTATTTGAATATTGATTATTTGTTTGATAATTTTAGGTTCTTAATTGTGCATTTGAGAATTGTGATTATTGATCGATGATTTTAGATTGTGAATTGATGATTTTTGATTGTTAATCGTGCATTTGAGATATTGAGATTATTGATTCCATCGCTAAAACATTTATTCCGTCACTAATTTCATAAAAAAAAAATTAAAATACGTAAAACAAAATTAGCGACGGCTCTGCAGAGTCTTAAAACTCCAGCACTTAGAAATTTTTTGGTGTTCTCTTTGTCCGCAACACAATGTAGCGGACGGCTCTGCAGAGCCTAAAAACTCAAACACTTAGAAATTTTCTGGTGTTCTTTACGTCCGCTACAGAATGTAGCGGACGGCTCTGCAGAACAAATTTTGAATAGTGTAGCGGACTTGCAAATTTTTTGTTTTGCATACGTCCGCTACACTCATTGAAATTTTTTGGGCCTACGAGCGTCCGTTACACTGTGTAGCGGACGGTGCAGCAGAATCTCTAAATTCCAACACTTAGAAAAATTTTTGTTTTCTGTACGTCCGCTACACTATGTAGTAAAACAATTTTGGGCCTACAAGCGTCCGCTACACTGTGCAGTGGACGGTGCAGCAGAATCTATAAACTCCAACACTTAGAAAATTTTTGGGCCTACAAGCGTCAGCTACACTGTGTAGCGGATGAAACACTTAAATTTTTTTTGGGCCTACAAGCGTCCGCTACAAGCGGACAATACAACAGAATCTCTAAACTTCAACACTTAGAATTTTTTTTTGTTTTCTGTACGTTCGCTACACTATGTAGTTACCTCGAGGAGATGTTTATATTTTGCCATTGTAGCAGCTCGTTTTACGGGTGAACATTGTCACCAGATGATGATACCGCACTGTCTATAATTCTTCAAAGTTAGTATACAGCTGCTGCGCAAAGGCCGTGGTACCGTGTAACCTCTTTGCACCTTTCGTCACCGTGGCAGGACATATTTATCGAAGATTGTCCTAATATTCTTCTGGGTGAAAAACCGCAGAATGTGTCTACACAGGATGCCATGGAACTCAAACTTCTTGCCAACACATGTCACCGAGTCTATCAATGAGTCATAGCCCACCAGAAAATTTATGCACAACTTCTCAGGGACAAGCTCATTAACGAGTGAGTAAACCTTGTACTCACGCATAGACTTTTCTATCACCTTATTTATATTGTATCAACCCGAGTTTCGTAGCTCTACTTGGTATAGCATGAAGATCTCCTTTGTATAGACTTTGGCACCGTTTAGCTCCAGCGGGGTTTCAAGAACATTATCCTTTATTTGTACGTGGTTGCAAAGCATGCAGCCCTTTTTTCACGAATAACAAGGCATCTGCTTTTTGTGTGGATGTGACGAAACTCTTCAAATTGGTAGTCGTACCCACATAACCATCGAACGTGGCATTCATAGATTCACTCCTGCCCGTCATTTTCATGCCTGCAAAAACATACCTCCTCTTGTTAACGCCAATCCATTACTCTTTGAGCTAGTACGCGTGCTTGAGCCACTCGTTGCCTTTCAATGAGTAATCCTCAACAAGATTTTCCCACCTATCCTCAAACTCCTCAATCGTTAACGACTTAATAACGTACTTTTCAAAATCATGTTTAAAGTCTGGATACTTTGCATACACGTGATGCAGACATTCAGGATATTTGTTGCTTATGTGCCAAGTGCACAAGTTGTGTCGAGTATCTGGGAAGACGGTAGCACTAGCCTTCTTCATTGCCAAATCTTGATCAGTGATCATAACTTTGGATGCTTTGTTATTCATGGCCTCTAGCCATGCCCTAAACAACCATACAAAAGAACTCTCAATCTCATCCCATAACAAGGCGAACCAGAAGAGGATTGAGTGATAATGATGATTGACACCCGTGAAATGAGTGAACGGCATCGAGTACTTGTTGGTACGGTATGTGGTGTCGAAAGTCGCGGCATCCCTAAAATTCTTATAAGCTAGCCTCGAACGACTATCGACTCAAAAAATTGTGCTAACTCTATGCTCGTTGTCAAGTATATAATCGAAGGTAAATTGCGGGTCCTTCATTTGCATTCGCTTCAATAGACTCATTGTGGATTGAGCATCATTAAGGTCATACGCGACTCGTCTTTGGGTACGGACCATGTTACAAACGTCTGTCGTGTTAAAGATTTTGAATTCCCCCAGCCTGTTCAACAAGAATATTAACAATGTCGGTATGTCCTATCCGCGCGTTACTCATTGTGTGAATTAGGCTCCTTGCGACATTGCTCATCTTCTTGTGTTGATGCATCTGACTCACCTTTGGACACGTTACTAATGGGTTATTGTGTGCCAGTTCTAGACTAGTAATAAGCAAATGATCTTGTTTGGATTTATAGCTTACGAATATCTTGACCTGGCAATTGGTGCAAGCAAAGCAGTCTCATCTTCTACGCGAGTATCCTATTTCATCCAAACAGTCATCATTGCCTACGTGTAGAGATGTCAATGGGGCCGGGGCCCCCGTGGCCCTGCCTGTTTTGGTCCAAAAAAAGCCCGGGCCGGCCCAGCCGGAGTATGAATAGTGTAGGCCAAAAACTTTTAAGGCCTTGGACCTGGGCTTGGACGAGACTAAGGTTTCAGAAAAAATGGCCCGGCCTAGGCCCGGCCCTAAAAAAGCCCAGCTTCGAAACAGGCCCAAAATTGGCCCGGATCTGGCCCTAAATTGGCCCAAATTCTGGGCTGGCCCACTTTTTTCAAATTTTTGTCCCCCCCCCCCCCCAACGGCTATATTCCCCACTAATTCAAAATATTCCACTTTTACCCCCCCCCCCCCCAACAACTATATAACGGCTAGTTTGGGGGATATTTTGGTCCAAGTTAACTTTTTTAAATCTTTTAAGATTTTTTACACTTTTACCCTCCCCAACAACTATAAACGGCTAGTTGTTAGGGGTATTTTGGTCTTTTGTGAACTTTGAAAAATCTATAAATTCACACTCTTCCTTTTTAATTTTTCACACCAATCTTCTTACTCTCTCTTATCTAAACATTCTACATTTCTACAAGCTTTGCTACTATTTTCCTCTCCAATTACTACTCTTGCTAATTACTACTCTTGTTTATTAATTAGTACTTTTGCTAATTACTACTCCTGTTTACTAATTACTGCTCGTGTTAAATTCTAATTACTAACTATTCCTCTTATTCATTTGTTACTCTCTAATTATTTTGTTTACTAATTAGTAATTAGTGAATTCTTATTTATTAATTACTATTACAAAGTTATTTTTAATTACTAACTCCGGCCAATTTTGAATTACTAATTACTCTTATTCCCTAGTTACTCTTCAATTCTTTTTAATTGTTATTTCTAATTACTTACTACTGCTCTAGTTTTATTTTTTCAATCTAGTAAAAAAGTTTAGCGTCAAATATGTCTAGAATACTGAAGAAATTCAGGTGTGGATCATCATCATGAAAAACACCACCACCAGGTCAAGCACCACCACCAGCACAAACACCACCACCACGGCCATCACGAACACCAATCCAAGCACCACCACAACCATTCGTTCCTGGACGAATGAGTACGGGCTGTATGATAGATATCCAAACCAATTGGGAGTTCAATCAAAATATTCTAGATATTAATTACACGCCTTCACAAGATAGTCCGCATTTTAGTCAAGGACGCAGCTCGGTTGGTGAAGCTACTACTCCGTGGCATGATGTTAACCTGATGAGCGGTCACGATGGAGAAGGGCCGAGCAATACTTCCGGTAATCAGCAAGAAGCCCAAAAGGTGAAAAAAAAGAAAGCCGAGTGTTGGAATCATTTTGATCAAATTACGGTGGAAGGCGGCGCCCGAAAAGCTCGATGTAAGTATTGTGCTAAATTATTTGCTACTGGTTGTGGTAATGGACATCTTAACAGGCATTACACTTAGTGTGCACCTCGAAGCGGCCACGTCGAACCTACCCAAACACAGTTATCTTTTGACGGTAAGTTGTTTGTTTATAATCAGCGAGAGCAAAGAGACGGTCTCGCTGAATTTGTTATTCACGATGAACAAGCCTTTAGTTTTGCCGATAGTGCTAAGCACACTAGATATATGAACACCCACGTGCAAAAAAAAAAAAAAAAGGTTCATAGAAACACATCTAGATCCGATGCACTCCGGCAGTATAAGGCTGCTAAGGCACGCCTGATTGATTATTTTGATAATTTTGACGGTAAAGTTAGCCTTAAATCTGATATTTGACAATCTCCGTTTACTCTTGTTAGTTATAGTTGTGTGACGGCCCATTATTGAGGCAGATTCGATTATGAACAAGAGAAGCATCGCTTTCGAACTCTTTCCTTTTCCGCATGATGCAATACACGTTGCTACTATTATAATTAATGCATGTACCACGTTTAATTTAAAGAATAAGATTATGAGTATTAGTTTTGATAATGCTACTAACAATACAGCTGTTGTTGCTGCTTTAAAGGAGAGCCTCAAACCTGTAATTTCTGGTCAATTATTTCATGTTCGTTGTGTTTGTCATGTAATTAATTTAATTGTTCAAGATGGTTTAGCTGTTGCAGGAAATATTCTTGTCAAAATGAGGGGTATGACAGCTTTTGTTTCTAGTTCGGCTTCGAGAACACAACAATTTAAAACGTTGTGTAGTCAGTATAATATGCCTCGCAAAAGACCAGTTACAGATGTGGTCCATAGGTGGAACTCTACATATCATATGCTTTTACATATTCTCGCATACAAAGAAGTATATACGCATTTTCTACTAACCTCGTTCCCAGCCGGCTTGCCAACTCACCTGGAATGGCAGATGGCTACACATCTAGCTGAATTTTTGGAGGTATTTTACACGTCTACCAATTTATTGTCTGGTACGTACTATCCCACCTCTCCTCTCGCTGTAATAGAAATTCTCAAGATGGCTACAATATTAACAAAATGGAGATATATAGGACCCTTTACGAAAATAGTAAAAGTGATGGATGAAAAGTTTAATAACTATTGGAGTGAACTACATGTTATTTTTGCTGTGGCTACTTGTTTAGAACCTAGGTTAAAGTTGCATGGCGTGAACGTCTCGATAAACGAGATATCAAAATTAATGTGCTACTCAGTAGAGGACATAACCAACCTCACAACGAAAGTGAGCAATACATTTGAGGAACTGTTCAACTTGTATCGCAATTCTACTGACGTGCGCAGCCGAGCTTCATCATCGACTGCTGAGAGGCACTACTCGTCATATCTTAAGGGCTTTGAACATCTAGTAGCAAGACAACTACCAGGTGAAGGTACCTCTAATTCGGCAGGTTCGTCTTCTTTTTCCTCTTTTAATGAGATTGGTGTATATTCCAATACTGATCATTATTCTGATTTAACAGTGGAAGAACAAGTTAATTTTAATTTGTTAAATTTTTGGAAACAAAACCAAAACATGTATAAAACTTTATCCCAAATTGCACGGGATGTACTGCCGGTGCAAGCCTCCACGGTTGCTTCAGAGTCGACATTTTTAGTGAGTGGGAGGGTTTTGGATGACAAGATGAGTCGTCTTAACCCCGAGTCGCTCGAGCTATGTGTATGTTGGAAGGATTATCTTGATGCGAAATACCGCGAGCAAGATATAACGATTGACGATAGGAAGAGCAGTGACTCGGAAGTTGAAATACTTCCAGATGATTAGGTAATTTATTTTTATTTTCCTTTTCTCAAGTTTTAAGAATAAATTTTTTTACAAAAGATAGTTTTTTTAGAAACAAGATAGATATTTTTTCATATATATAAAAAAAATAGGTAACTTCGCCTGTTTGTTTACAAGCAGCCGGTCCTAAGTCCGGATAAAAGGAGGAGGGCCTATGAACACATTTATCTTCAATTTACCTTTATCAGTTTGAATATTTGAATGCTAGAAATATTATTGTTTACATACATATTAATATTTCTCAAAATTTCACATTCGGAATGTAAATTTTTTGGAAATCAAATGTCTTAAAGGGTTTGTAGCAACCTCTTTGCAGTGGTCATGGTTTTACAATAAAGATAAGGATGTGTATAGAAAATGAGGATGTAGACAAACTAATGAGAGAGTCACCCATGTTTAACTGATGGTGCCCCTCTTGTGTAACGGGAACCGTACTACAACGTCAATGGGGAACCTCTTACACTAGTTTCATTTGGCGATTGAGGCTTTTGATGTTGCTCCAAGTCTCCAACCATTTAATTTATAAATGTGAATAACAAGGAGTTAAGAATAGGGAAAGAAAACCAAAGGAAAAAATTTGGGCCTGGCCTGACCCAAGCCCGGCCCTAAAATATTGGGCCTAGGGCCAGGGCTTGGACTGGGCCCACGTATATCAATTTTTAGGCCCAGCTCGGCCCAGTTTTCACTTCTTCTGGCCCGGCCCGGCTTCGTTGGAGGCCCGCTGGGCTCGGGCTGGGCCGGCCCAAGCCCGGCCCATTGACATATCTACTTACGTGTGTCTCATTTTCTAGTGGGTTTCTGCCCCTATGACACTTGTATAAGTGAGAGCATTTTTTTTTTGTTATGTTGCTTGTTCTTGTAGTCTTTATTCTAATGTCAAAACCAACCCTCAATGAATACACTCGAAAACATTATTCGGCTTCTTCCAATGTTTGAAATGTTCGTCCTAGATACAGATCACTAATATCTAAGGGGGTGTTGAAGCTCGCTACTAAATCAGACATTGTGAAACAAGACCTATGTAGAAATAGATTACGCTTAACTATCAAATGGCCTTTATTGGACAACCTTCATGAATAGACCAATTTATGATGACAAATATACCAAACATAATCTCAAAAGTGTCTCCAATTTAACAATTATTAATTTATTGAACATAGCAAATTAAAATTACTAAGATAAATTGACAAATTCATCATGCTAAAACACAACAAACATAATCTCCAAAAATTCGAATTTAACTATAATAAATTTTTTGAAGTTAATGAATTTCAAAACATTCGAATTTAACTATAATAAATTTGTTTGAAGTTAACAAATTAATTTCTTGAACATCCCAAATTAAAACTATTTTGATGAATATAGTGATAAATCCCAAAGAAAACTATATATTCATCCAAAAAAAATTATACTTTATCAAGTGTTCACCATTCACAAATTTATCTTGCTTGAGAGAAGCTTGAAGTAAGTGTTACTCAAAGCTTGAAGGGAGCTGAAAATGGAAGCTCAAAGAGATGAAAGAGATGAAAATGCTAAAAGAGTTGAGAGCCAGGGAGTTAGGTGCAATACTGTCTGCGATACTGTATGGCGGACAATATGGTGGACAACTCTGACATGTGCATAAATAAACGTATAGAAATTAAGCACTGTGTCAGTAGTGTCAGTGAAAAAGGTGTCCGCTACATAGTGTAGTGGGCGGACTACTTTTTGACTGTCACATGTCAGGATAAAAAAGTTGTCCGCTACACTGTATAGCGGACAAAGGAGGAGGGGCAATCTGGTAAAAAGGTCCGTCCGCTACACTATGTAGCGGACGACTGACAATTTAAAAAAAAAGATTTAGAAAGGATGGACGGCTAGATCGCGCTTGCAACTTCTCCTATTTTGCTAACGCTATCAACGGATCAGCTTCCATATATATATATATATATATATATATATATATATATATATATATATATATATATATATCTCCATTTAACCGCTACTCTTAGTAGGGATTAACCTTCCTTTCCTACAACACCCCCCCCCCCCCCCCCAAGCTATTTAAGATACCTTCAATCCAAGTGGGCTCCTAAACGCTACTAAGTATAGCGGTTAGTATACAAAATATCCAATCTAAACTATCCACAACCTCTAGTAGACAGCCAGATCATCGAGCGAGAATGCATATATATGTACACACACACACACACACACCCCTTGCGGGCAACCTCAGCTATGTTGTTTGCGCGATCTGGTCGTCCATCCTTTAGATCTCATTTTTATATATATAAAAAAATTAGCCATCAGCTATGCAGCATAGCGGACAGGTATTTAGTCCAAAATGCCCCCACATCCCGTCCTTTCTTTGGAACAGTACCCATCCGTTACATTATCTAGCGTACAGCCTTTGACTTGACATTTTGTCAACCAAAAGACGTTCGTTACACAGTGTAGTTGACGAATTTTTGCTGCCACCCGTCACATCTATTCTCTTTCAATTCTCTGCTACATTATCTGGCGGACGGAGAGGAGACGGCTAATTTGGACTTGTCGAACCACTATTGACTGTCATCGCCACTACCGTTGCAGGCTCCCACTGACCATTACCACTCATGACCACATGTCATCTCCCTATAATCATGACTCTTTCTTGGGTCAATAGAACTGTAGTTATGTGGATTCTAGATCTACAATGTTTTGATAGTTGGCTTAACAATAATAGTTGTGGTTATGGCTATCGTGGTGGACTGCTAGTGGTCGTGGTGGTCATGGGTATGAAGGCAATGAGGGGCTAATCTGCTTTAAACCTATACTCCCTAAACTTTTTCATCTTGTATAGCTATGGACCTTAGGCTCTTATATAAGAGTGATTTTGATTACACCACTGAACCTTCTAGCTTCACCACTAATATTGGCAGTTGTAGTGTTATGGGTTGTTGTTCATATTGTGTTAAGACTCATGGTGTTGTGCTTGTGGTTGTAGTTGTGTGGTGGTGGTAATTGTGGCGTGGCAATGGTGGTTTTGGGTTTAGTGGTAGCTTTGTGCGGGCAATGGTGGTGATGGGTACAGTCAAGATGGTGTTTGGATGGTTGTGTGTGCTAGTTGTATATGATGGCAAACTGGCAATGGTGAAATGACAGTAGTCATTGTGGTTAAGCGGTGGCGGTATATGACTCCTTGAAGAAGGTGAAGTAGTGGAGAGAGTGCAAACGTGGAGTATTACCTAACTACGGGTCGCTCATGGTTTGATGGGCGGAACCAACCGATTTAACTAATGACCCAGTTGATCTACTAATATATGGCTAGAAATGGTCAGTCATCCAGTAATATCATGTCTAAAAGTCTTTAAAGACTTATTTTGACCCCATGCGATGGAAGCAACAACTACTAAAATACTTATTGAGAAAGCTTATTGAAATTATATTTTAACCTTTTTTATGAGTTTTCTACCACTTTTTTTTGGTTAAAAATGAACTTTAGTAATAATTACTAGTCATTTGGTAACCAAAAATGAAGCGAAATATAAAATAGTAAAAACAGCCTTTGTCAAATAATAATAACAACAATAATATTAATAATAACGTATAGCGATGATAACTCATGTATTGAGGTTTGTACTAATAAAGGCCATCAACAAGTGAATAAAAAGATATATAATATGAGAAAAAATTATAACCGAGTGTACGCAGCACACATATACGTACCTTGTCATGTGAGAGTGAAAGGACGAAAGCAAGCAGGACATTTGACATTGAAGAGAGAGAATTAAGAACCATTTGAGTAGTTGAAGTCCGAATCACAAATTAATAGACATGCCAGGTAGGAAGGAGAAAATTAACGTACATTCTCTAAGCTCCAACTTTACTATATATACAATTAGATTAGATTAGTTGCAGTGTAATTATTAATGGGTATCAATGTATGCAATATACATGTGAATATTTATTGAAGGACCTCATACGCTTGCTAAATCCACCCCAGCAAACTCTTATCATACACCCCTAATACCACCCCATTCTAAAAATGCTTCGTATGCGTATTCTTTAATTTCTATTTAAAAATTAATATAAACTTCATCACCTGCAGGTTCAAAGTATACAGACTTGGTAGTGTTCAACTCTGTATGTCAATATTTTCCATTCACTGATCAATCTTAGGTTTCATTTTTTGGGACATGAATTATAGTCATAAAAACAACACACCTACATATGTAAAACTCTTAGAATTACAAATATTGTCACCTAGAAGTAGTCTTAGTAAAAACATATAAACTTTACATGTCCTCTATTAGGAAATACCTGTCCATTATTAGCTGGACTTGGACAGCTTCCATCAGAATAATTTGGGCATCATAGCCATTGTAGGAAAATGGAGAAGCAACAACAGATACAATAGACTAGAGTTCAAGATTAATGGTAGGTTAGTAGTCAAGGATGTCCTCTCAAATAGGACGAATGAGATCATACAAATGAGTTTGGACAAGTAGTTTTGACGCAAGGAGCAGGGGCCTTCGGGTTTGTCAGAACTTATAGCTTAACTTGGAACTTTTTCAGATTAACCTTGATGATTGATAAAGAACCGTTGTCCCAAAACCTTGGCTCAAAAGACTTTGTAGATGGCATTTTTGGGACGCGCAGCCAGGGCATCTGACTGTTATTAGCATAGTATTCTAGAGCCTGTTGTGTGATTTCTGCGGAGGAATTAGTAACGAGCAGTGTATGGAGTAAGAAGCGTTGACGTAGAGAGCATTTCCAAGTTCACTTTTAATTTGCTGTGGCCTAATCGATAGGCAATGATTGGAAAAAGTGGAAGCAGAACTTGGTAGATACTACTTTCAGAGGCGAAGATTCTTGAGCATATTTCACAGCATCGTACGGAATGCGGATGTAATCATGTGAAACTACGGCGAAATAGAGATGCCTTTAGTTAGGAGTGCAAGAGATTAATAGTTAGGAGTATGTAGAATGTGGATGGAATCGTGTTGAACTAGGCCGGTTAGGTTTGGGAGAGGAGTTCTGTAAACATTCTTCTCTTGCAGACTACTGAATGTATCTGCCTTTGTCTCCAGATCTGGGAAATAGGTAGTTTTCACCCCAGCCGTGCACTTCCTAATGTGCCGAGGATTCCTTTCTGTTTGTGTACTCAAGGCAAGCAAAGAATTTCGTTTGAGAAATGACATATATTTGAGGGGGATTTTCTAATGTAACTTTACCATTTTGTCAGGTAAGAGTTCGTCTTCTATTAGGTTAGCACTGATGACTCGCACAGATACTTTTATGCTGTAGCTGTCACAAATTGTCTAGCTACTCCATTTTCTGTCGGATGCCATGTTCTGAATGGAAAAGATGCCTGCTTTTATCGCACTAGCCATCCAAAGTTGGTTTGCCCAAATCCAACTTTTAGAAAGATTAAAATTAGATACCAAATTTACTATCACGTCTCCTTCTACCCTTTGAGCAAAGTTGCTGCCAAATGATGGAAATTTCCATCTATCCATGGCATCATCTTCACCTTGTAGGAATCATAAGAAGACACCATCATTAAGAGGTTTCAGAATGGCAGTGGAAACCTGTTCAGCTCAATAAATGGAATGCATTAGATGTCCGCTCTGAGGTTGGACACTACGACTCAGATAAGCATTCAGGGGAAACCTTTACCTTATCCAGTTTACTGATGTTGTATCTAAGTTTTAATCTGGAGTCACAATCCTTGATAATTTGACAAAACAGTTTCTTGATGCTGCATTTGACTTGCTCATATGTTGTTCTTTTGGCTAGAACCTCTATAGTATTTGGCACTCACATATCTTGACCCAACATTCAAGTGATCAGAAAATCAATAGTGCTATAAAGTATTTATTTTTATTCGCCATCAGTTGGCCTGGCTACACAATGGGGGGTAGCATCCCCCTTGCTTATCCCAAATATCTTATCTCATGAATCTTAAAAATGTTAGTTTGCATCGAAAAGGAAGACCCGTCACCACCACAAGATTATCACCTTGATCTCATATAGTCCCTTCGTTCCACATAAACCGATTTTTTTTTGCACACAGATTAAGGATTCAGGTCATATACAATTATGTGTTTCATATTCTACTATTTAGTCAGAGGAGGGGAAGAAAGGCGGTCAAGTGAGAGAAAATGAGTTATTGAAGTATTCAATGTGAAGAGAAAAATAAAATAAAATAAAAAGTGGAGCAGGAGAGAAAAAATAAGTTGGTGGGAAGTTAAATGTGGAGAAAGAAATTGAATAAAAAAAATTATAAGAAGTCTTTCTTAGTTTAGAAAATGAGTAATTTTTGTGAGACTGCGCGAAAAAAGAAAATATGATCGATCTTTCTTAAGGCATAACTGTCCGAAGGCAAGAGCACACTACGTGTTTTTTTCTCTTGCTCCTGTTCTTAAGATTCTCTCTCTCTTTTTATGTCCTGGGAAGGCATAACTGTCCGAAGGCATAACTCCCCTTCCTTTTTCTTTTTCTAAAGTGGAAAAACCAAACGGCTGTCATAGGTTTTCACCTCACCCCCCACCCCCCCTCCGCGTCTCTCATACGCCCACATTTCCCGAGTTCAGGTGCTCTTTGTTTATTTTTGGGAATGACTTCACGTCAACTGGAGTCAACTGGAGTTCTGCTTTACTGGCTAACAACTATTAGTTCATGCACTTTTTTTCATTCTTCAATCTCTTCACTTACCCTCTATGATCGCTCGGTCTCTCTGTGTATACAACAAGGCACTAAGACAGCTACTTAATGTCATTTTGGCTTAAAAGAAACAAAAGATGGCAACTCATACTGTGAAGACGGAAGAGTTCAAGGGGCGAGGCTTGATCGATGTGATTTTTTCTTGGTCTATTGCAGATGTACTTAACAAAGATCTCTACAGGGGCAAGGTTTGGGCTACTCGATCTATCTCTTTCTCTCTCTGAGTTTCTTCACTGCGTGAATATTTGCTGTAATGCAAAGTGTAATGCTCCCTGACGACAATTTGTCAAAGTATAGTATTGCTTTCGCAGAAGGTGTATCCTTGTGAATAGGGTGATTGTACGATCACCCTACAGAGCAAGTGTTGCTTTGACAAAAGCAGTATATATACATGCATTGACAATATGTGTACTTGTGAATAGAGTGATTGTATGATCACCCTTCAAAGTAAATGTTGCCTAGCTTGACAATGCTTTGACAACAGGTATAATCTTGTGGAAATTGCTTTCTAGTAGTAGACTTGATATTTCGTAAGCTACTAATATACGGATGTGAAAAGTTAAAGAAGAGGAAAAATGCCGAAATCTACACTTTCCATTCCACATCCAAGTATCCGACCTTGTTGTTAATTATTAATAATTCCTTAGAGAAAAACGTGACGTTTTGGCAGAGAAATTGTGAATTGATATAAGAGTGTAACTTCACATTTATTAAAGTTTAAAAGAGCGTGACTTCAGTAACTTAAAAAATGTGCATCTCCATGTTATGATCTACGTAATTGTAGCTTGAATATATAATTATTCAAAAGTATACATAATAACTAGGCATAATTTTCTATCCTGCCTAAAACTGCTAGGAGGGAAGAGAACAAGAAGCTTTAGCCATTAGGGCAAGGCATCTACGCACCCCAATTTTACACCTTTCTTTTTGTAGTTAGCCATTTGGTGTTCCTTCTTCAAATGCCGGTTGCGAGTAATTTATTCTAGAGTTGCCGGAGCCAAACCCTTATCGATCTCCTGGGGACTATGGTAGTTTTGTACTCGGAAAGCGTATTTACACACGTTATCATGTTTGTTCACACCTTATTTCATGTCCAAAATAATTGTGACATGCATTTCTTTTTGGTGACGAAATCGAGTGTCGGCGAGCACACAAGTGTATAGAAACAGAAGATCCCTCTAATATTTTAGTCAAATTATTAGACTACTATAGTCCTTTCTTGTTTCTTGTTTTTTGAGTAGCTTTAAGGTTTATTTCCTAGTTATATCAACGTAATCATCATACATATGGTGTTTAATTAGATATGTTATGTTTTCGGTTGTGAGACATTGGTTGTGTGTGCCGTCATTATCCTCTTTCTTTTCCGTATTAAAGAGTACCAAAAGCACATATCATGTATTAAAACCATAATAAAAGGGTTAATTACACTACCCTCCCCTCAGGTTATTCTAAAATATGGATACCTTCCTTGCATTTCTTGAAATGGCTATATGTTTCCTGTTAGTGTTGTTGGGGTGAACGAGATTGACTCATTTGCTTCTTTAATCTGTAAGTACGTTATATGCGTGTTAGTCATTTGCATATACATGTATTATCCACGTACATACAAAATTTTGCATAAAATTTCCACATAAATGACGGTAAAGTGTTATAGAGTTTTTTTTTTTCAGTAAGGTCATCGTAGACGTTTCCTATTGCAGTTGTATATGGTATATGTGCGCTAAGGGAATTTTTAGGAGGGAAGCTTTCATGAAATCAGCATGCCAAACCTAGTCAACTATGTCGAGGAAAGTCTGTAAACCAACAACCGAAGCGGAGTGGAGGACAACGCCCTTTCATAAATTGCAAGGGCAGTCTTTAATTTACAGTTATGACTAACCTCAGGGAGTGTTAGTGTAATTAACCAAAAAGAAATTGGTAATTGAGTAGTATGCAATTCATAGCATTGTAGTTCTCAGATCAAATTATATGCGTACATCGTATATTATATTTAATAAATGTATGTTACTTAGTATACATCATAAAATTTTATTAGAATAGCTCAATATCAACTAACTTTCTTATGATAAAGTAGCACAAAAGTCAGTGAAATCTATACACTTATAAGTTTTTTTCTCCAGACCTTCATTTGTTGCGAAAAGACTAAAATTTGTCGCCACTGCACAAGGTCGAGAAAGGAGGATGCAAAAAGTAAGCATATTTGTAGTCTTGAGAATAAGTTATCTATACAACTTGATACAGCCTGCAAAATCAATTGCACATAAATTCTTTTCTGCTACAGATTGCTCATTAAGGTCCCTTGTTGATTACCCATGAACTTCCACGACTGAAGCTATCAAATTGCTATTAAGGATGGCACAAATTGCCCCATTGCATTGGGCAATGAAAATGACCTTAAAATACATTTATTATCAGAATTGTTGCCCCGATAACTAGGTTCATAACGTACATGTTATGTATGATAACTTAATCTGTTAGAGTAGTTAGTAACTAAACATGGTGTTAAAACTCTGGCTTGACAAGATCTTGAGATCGTTTTTTTCCTGCTCCCGTATTTGGTCCCTCTTTATTATAGTGAAAATTGTATTCTATTTATTTGTACACTTTCTGGTGGTACACCTTGATCTGTCTCTTTACGTGAAATAGGAGACTTAGAACACGTGAGGGGAAATGTTACGGTAGCGGTGGTGCACCCATGCAATCGGAGGGCTCACACTTGAGGGATAGTGTTATACATGATAACATTGTTAGTTTTATTTTCTAACAGCTTAGACTTTTATAATAGTCAGTAACTTAACAATACTTACTCTGAAACTCAATGATGTTGTCTTTCTAAGAAGGATAATACCAATTTGGATGAAACTCTTGCCCAAACAAATCATATTTCCTCCTAATTCCAATCAGTAATGGCATGCAATAAAATGTTTTGGGCCTGCCTAGGCACATTAGTACAAGGTTATGGCCCATATTCTATCAGCATCTACTTATAGCAAATGGACTTTTTAATTAAAAATTATCAGAATCTCATTGATAAGCATAAAAGGTTATATCCAAAGAAGAATTATGCAAGTTGCGGCAAACTCGCTCTTGGGAGCACTAATGATGTAACAATATATACAATTACATCAAAGCTACTGGTCATAAGATATGATTAACAAATCTCTTGAACTCATCGTTCAAAACTGGTCAGCTAAAAACGCAAGGCAAAATATCATTGCCAATGCGTTGGTGAAGCTAAAGGTCCATTGTTGCTGGGGTGAAAAAACCTATTTACTCATTCAAATCCATTAACATAAAAGCTGTCCAAACACACTCAATAAATAATTGATCTACATGGGTTAGAAATATTAGAACCAATTAATGGACTCATTGTTGCCACTTTGACCGTACATCGCCGCCGCTGCAGGCGACTGCGGCCGTTGCAGCTCATGACCACAGGTCGACTTCGCCGTCACCACCTGTTGTCTCGTGTAGCGACTCTGCCTTCCCCGTCACCACTGTTTTGTTGTCGACGCCATTGCCTTCCTCGTCACCACCCTATAATCGTGACTCTTTCTTGGGTCAATAGATCTGTAGTTCTGTGGGTTCTAGTTTACAAGGTTTTGATAGTTGGCTCAACAATAGAAGTTATGGGTGTCGCTATGGTGGTGGTGGGCTGTTGGTTGTCTTGGAGGTCGTGGGTATGATGGCGATGAGGTGCGGATCTGCTTTAAACCAGTTCCCCCTCGACATTTTCGGTCTTGTATAGCTATGGACCTTTGAATTTTGATTACACCTTTAATCCTCTTAGCTCGACCACTGAAATTGGCAGTTGTAGTGTGACGGGTGGCTGTTGATATGGTGGTGAGACTCCTGGTGGTTGTGCTTGTGGTTGTAGTTGTGTGGGGTGGTAATTGTGGCGTGGCAATGGTGGTTTTGGGTTTAGTGGTAGCTTTGTGCGGGCAATGGCGATGATGGGTGCGGCCGAGATGGTATTTGGATTGTTTTGCGTGCCAGTTGTGGATGGTGGCAAACTGGCGATTGTGGAATGACGGGAGTGGTGGTGGTGGTTGGGCGGCGGTGATATATGACTCCTTGAAGAAGGTGAAGGCGGTTCGGTGTTATCTTTGTGCCCTCCCGTCATCCCTAAAATTTGTAAATATTATGTTTAACAATCTTTAAAATTAGTTTTAATCTCGTACATTACGCATAAAAACAACAACTGATAAAATAGTTATCGAGAAAGTCCATAAAAATTGTATCTCAACCCTTTTTATGAGTTTTCTGTCACTTTTTGTTGTTAAAAATGAACTTTAGTAATAATTACTTGTCATTTAGTAACAAAAGAAGGAGGTGAAATATTAAATAGTAGAAATAGTTTTTGTCAAGTAATAACGATAATAATATTAATTATAACATATAATGATGATAACTCATTTGATAAGAGTTGTACTAATTAATAAAGCTCATAAAGAACTGAATAAAAAGATATAAAATATAAAAAAATTATAAACAATTGCGCGCTCACACGCATATGTACCTTGTAAATTGACCGTGAAAAGGACAAAACTGGTATATTGTATTTATATGGCTTGAATTAAAAGGAGTGATATTAGGTTTGTTAAATTGTGGAAAAGAATTGGGCTAGTTCAAAATGTAATTATAGAAAAAATTCAAGATTTGACAAAATCTAAGGAATTAATAGAATTAGAAATATATTAATAAAATTTTTAAGCGGGACATCTTGTTATGGAAGAGAGAGAATCAATAAGCATTTGAGTAGTTGAAGTCTGAATTATAAAACGATAGACATGTTAAGTAGAAATGAGTAACATTCTCTAAGCTCCAACTTTACTATACATACAGTTAGATTAGTTGCAGTGTGAATATTTACTGGAGGACCTCATGAACTTACTAGTTACTGGAGGACCTCATGAACTTACTAGTTACTGGAGGACCTCATGAACTTGGTAGTGTTCAACTCTGTATGTCAATATTTTCTATTCACTGATCAATCTTAGGTTACATATTTGGGACATGAATTTTAGTGATAAAAACAAGACACCCGTACGTATGAAAAACTTTTATAGTTACAAAGATTGTCACCTAAAAGTAGTCTTAGTGCAAACATATACACTTTACCTCTCCTCTTTTAGAAAATACTTGTCCATTATTACCTGGACTTGGAGAGCTTCGATCAGAATAATTTGGGCATCCTAGCCATTGTAGGAAAATGGAGAAGCAACAACAGGTACACTAGACTAGAGTTCAAGATTAATGGTAGGTTGGTAGTCAAGGATATCCTCTCAAATAGGACGAATGAGATCATACAAATGAGTTTGGACAAGCAGTTTTGACGCAAAGAGCAGGGGCCTTTGGGTTTTTCAGAACTTGTAGCTTAATTTGGCAATCTTCTCAGATTAACCATCATGGTTGATATAAAATGACCGTTATCCCAAAACCTTGGCTCAAAATACTTTGTAGATGACATTTTTGTGAGGCGCAGCTAGGAAACCAGCTGACAGTTGTTAGCATAGCATTCTAGAGCCTGTTGTGTGATTTCTACGGAAGAATTAGTAACGAGCAGTGTATGGAGTAAGAGGTGTTGACGTAGACACCATTTTTCAGGTTCACTTTTAATTTGCTGTGGCCTAAATAGGCAACGATTGGAAAAAGTTCGTCTTCTATTAGGTTAGCACTGATGACTCGCATAGATATACTTGTATGCTGCAGCTGTCACAAATTGTCTAGCTACGCCATTTTCTGTCAGATGCCATGGTCTGAATGGAAAAGATGCCTCCTTTTATCGCACTAGTCATCCAAAGTTGGTTTGCCAAATCCAACTTTTAGAAAGATTAAAATTAGATACCAAATTTATTATCACGTCTCCTTCTACCCTTTGAGCAAAGTTGTTGCGAAATGATGGAAATTTCCATCTATCCATGGCATCATCTTCACCTTGTAGGAATCATAAGAAGACACCATCATTAAGAAGTTTCAGAATGGCAGTGGAAACCTGTTCAGCTCAATAAATGGAATGCAGTAGATGTCCGCTCTGAGGTTGGACACTACGACTCAGAGATAGCGTTCAGGGGAAATCATTTCCTTATCCAGTTTACTGATTCACTGTATCGAAGTTCTAATCTGGAGTCACAATCCTTGATAATTTGACATCACTGTTACTTGATGCTGCATTTGGCTTGCTAATTTATTGTTCACTAGCTAATGGACCCGTGCAAATGCACGGGTAGAGATGTTATTTTGTTGGTTTGAGGTATAATTTGTTTCTAATTAATCATATATTATAATATAATTAACAATGCTTTAAATTGAAATAATAACAAATATAATGACTTTCGCTGCGTCGATGCATATATGTATAATAATTCATTATATTCGTGCTTAATCATAAATATAGATTTCTCGAATCAAATAAACGACTACATATTACTATTAGAATTATATTGACAAAAACTATGCAGAATACTGAAAATGTATCTTATTTTAGTACATCACTATGCTAATAGATTATATCAATGTATCTAAAACTACTATAAAATTGAAAATATATTTAGTTTTGACTACCATTCTAATTTTTTAATTCTTTATATCCTCTTTTAATTATTACGTAACATGTATTGTTAGAAATAATATTTTACTACGTGATTTGAGTAAAAGAAATGTCAAATGGAGGAAAACTTTTGCTCATGCCTAGCTTATCATACTTACACATATACAACAAAAAAAAAACTTCGTGTCTTATAAAATTTTTATTGTCTTTGAATTTAGATTTGTAAAATTTAATGGGGACATTTGCATACAGTTTTGTAATCGTTCAATTTTTTTATATACTCAAAACTATTAATAATATTAATATTAAAACATACAAATTAAAGCATTCAAAAAGTAAAGCATGCAATAAATAATCAATTATTGCACATCAAATTATAATTTTACTCCATTTTAAGGTAACGTTAGAACTAATTTTAGTTTTGTACCAAAAAAAGAAGTGAGCTTATACATTCAAGAAATCAAACATATCTATATATATATTTTTTATTTATTTACTTATTAACCGTTGGATGAACTTTTTATCAATATTCTATCTAAGTAAATGTAGGCATTTTCTTCTTTTCCATATTTCAGTTCTCATCATTGATCAACATTCCCACATTTTTTGGATGATTCTGATATAGTTGATGACTATTATTAATAAGTATTTGGGTAGACTTAAATAACTTACTATAACATGCTGTGAAACTTTGTAATAAAAAATAAAGCACGTGGAGCTATTTCACTTACTTTCAAATAAATACCCTATAAAAAGAGATTATATAGCATTATGTATTGGCAATATCTGTGTGTAATTGTTTTCTTCAAAGTCATGTTTGATGATCTTTTGACCATTCATTTTGATATATTTTTGAATACTTTATAAGACAATCAATTTAAACATATGCGTACAATGTAGTACTAATGATTATCTTAATTTATTATAAAAATTTTAGAGTGTTTTACAAAAGTTTTGCATATGATTGAGGTTAAACAGTTATAAAGTGAAGACTATTCTTACCCATGTAACACTTTGCAATATTGAGGTCAAACATTAAAAAAGAAGAAATCTTTTATCTTGTGAAGTATTAATATTAAAATTTCACATATGATTTTCATAATTTACCTTGGAGATATTTTGTGTTGTTGTTTAAATTTTTTTTTATTTTTTTTGAGATGTTAAAAGTGAAATTTAAGGACTAATATGTACATTTTACAGTTATTAGATAACTAAATTTATCATAAAAGTGTCATAGTAGTTAATACAAATTTTGCAAAAGATTGAGATAGATAATCATATAATGATGATTATGCTTATTGTCAAATAGACTGTAAATGGTTGATTGAGTTTATATCAGATAATATGCTTGAATGATTATAATTTTAGACTTATGAGCTATATTGGTTTAGTTTTTTATTTCACATACTATTGGAAACATTTTTTTGAATTTAAAATTTATTTAAGCTTTAGTAATCAAATTAAATCCTAATAACTTAATTAGTTGATGAGATGAACCTTTAGAATGTAAGGTTACATAGTTAAAATTTAATTTGTAGAGTAGCTTGCTACATTTATATCTTAAAGTACTTTTGAAAATTTAGTCATATTAGGCATAATATTTTATTTTATTTTATTTTTTTTTGCGTCTATTAGAGAATGTGACTTATAAAAGAGTTTGAGGTTATAGATTAAAACTAATTTTTTTAACTATCCTCTTATCTTGATATATCAAAAATACTTTTAAGTATTGTATGTTTCGTAAAGAAAAAAGATAGTTAATGTTTCTCATGTATGATTTTGTTATATTTAAGTATTATTAAGGTATTATTAATCAAAATTCAAGGCCTAATAAGAATATATAGATTGATTAGATAGAGATTTAAAATATGTAAAATTGATATTCTCGTTTTATAGTTAAGGTTTACAAAACTTCGGCTAAATATACCCACAAAATGTTTAGTAAAAACCATTGTAAAAACTTAAGAAGTAGGATTGTAAATATTTTTCGTATTAAAAGTCTATTAAGTGCTACTATTTAAATTAAATTCTAGTAAGTTAACCAATTAATAATGCGAAGTGCTAAAATGTTGTCAAATTAGAATAATATTTTTTCAAACTTGATTTTAAAGAGAAATGGTACTTATTGTTGTAGTTGCAATACCTAATTCTTAAGTTGATATATGCTGTATTGTAAAAAGGACATAGTCTTGTATAAAAAGTTTTACAAGTAAATGAAGTTAAAATAATTAAGAATTAATTGATTATGCCTACATTTGTATGATAGATTAGAATGGAACTTTGTAAAATTACAAAAAGAATTAGTAAGTAGGGTATGATTTTCGCACTTTATATTTTTGAGATTTTATATTGTTATTTCAAAGTACTTTTGAGGTTTTAATAAGCAAAATTAAGGCCTAATATGTAATATCCCACATCGGTTGTGAGAGAGTTTGCGATTGGCCTTATAAGACCCTGCCTATGAACTCATAAGTACCTACTTGGCTAGCCCTTTTGAGGGAGGTAATGCCCTGTGGTGGGGCCGTGGACCGGGTCGTTACAGATGGTATCAGAGCCGACTCTCGAAAGCTCGGGCTGGGCTGTCCAGTCGGGTTGCCAATGGTTGGGGGAAACGAAGGCAAGCCCCGGTATATCCCACATCAAGAGGATGGTTGGGGCAACGAAGGGTGAGCCGGGTATATCCCACATTGGCTAGAGAGGAAGATTCTGGGCTATGTGTGATCGAGCCTTAGCGAGGACGCTAAGGAATAAGGTGGGGAGATTGTAATATCCCACATCGGTTGTAGGAGAGTTTGCGATTGGCCTTATAAGATCTTGCCTATGAACTCATAAGTACCTACTTGGCTAGCCCTTTTGAGGGAGGCAATGCCCTGTGGTGGGGCCGTGGACCGGGTCGTTACATAATATATGAGTATATTAATTAGGTAGAGTTGTAGAATGTGTAAAATTAGTTTCTTAGTTTTATAAAGTTTACAAATATAGGGTAAAGTAGACCTACGAATTTTTTAATAATAAATTATAAGAAAGAGTTAAATAGAGTAGAAAAGGAAATGAATACCAAAACAAATAGGATTCTTGAGTATACATATCCAATACAAAAGAGTTGGACTCTAAATAAAGAAACCACTTAAGATAGGGGACTACCACATGCAAAGTTGAAGCTTAAGTGACAAAAGGAGAATGTTCCTAAAAAGTCTTATGTGGCGTAAATATAGAACTCTAAAAATCTTACGTGTCGCAATTCTAAGTAAAGGTTTCAGCTTTTTATATATACTAGTAATGATCACGTGCTTTGCACGTTACATAGTGATTTGAAAGAAAAATGCTATAATTAATATGACTATTACAATTAAATCGTAATAAATAAATCAGTCGTTAACTGCTAATCAAAATATAGTTTTATTCTTATATCCGAATCATAAATGTCAACTATCACCACTATTTATATTATATCCTGTGGTACACTAACATTATAATAAGTATTATAAAGACAATTAATGCCAAGTGTGTATATCGGAGCTGTTCAATTTCTTATAATACATTCAAAAAGACGTTATGATAAACATATAAATTTTGTAAAATGACAGAGTTAGGAGCTTAAATGTTGCATCTTTCAAATCAAGAATCAAATGAACTCAAAAGACCTAGTAAGGTACATACAAAAACTCAATTGCTTAGGTAACAAATCTAATCGATGTAGCTTCCAAAGACCTTTCTAAAGTTTTTTATTGTTCACTTTTAGAGTTTCATCTCTTTTTACAAGCATCACCACTAAAGTTCAAAATATCATCACTTAAAACTTTCAGTATCATTCATGTGATTACTATTTCTTGTAACGATGATTGTTGGGGGTCAAAGTAGCCTCTGCATTTTATTTTCTTTTGGTAATTATCTAATCTATTGAAGTTTTTATGTGTCACTTATTTGAAGATTAACGTACATAGAAGTCCTTTTCCAATCTTTTTTTTTTAGCTTAAGTTCCAAATTTTGAATATAATTTGTCTAAAACTACGATTAATCTTTAATATCACTTTCTTTTTTCTACTTTTTCAATTAAAAAGTCTATAGTGTACTTTGAAAGTCTCTTTTATTTTTACCTAACATTATCTTGTTCATCTTTGTAGTACAATAAGGCTATTAAGTTAGTTGTACGTGTAATTTAACATATATTTGCTATAGTATTTTTAACAATGATTTATATGATAATACCACACTTCCTCATATATAAAATCAATATGTGTGTGTTAGTGTGTGTGTGTCGTTTTGAAATTTATACTACCAAATAAATGTGTGAAGTTGATATGAGATAATGGTAATGAACGAAATAATTATAATAATGTTTAAAAACCTAAAATTTTCACTTTCAAGTTCATCAAGAATAATTACTAACCCAAATCATTTATCGGATAATAAGGCTTGTATCATCAAAATAAAAAGGGAAAAAAAATTGCCTACTCATAAGGTTTTTAGAGTTAAGAAAACCATAACAACTCAATATTTTACCAAACACAAAATAACTCATATATTCATCATAAAAGTTGAAAAAGAAGGCGTAGTCGAACTTGTAGATATTCTCAATTGTATCTGTACCGGTAAGTTTAAATTTGCAGTCATATGCAAAAGTTAGTATATGCAATAGCCTATCTACCTTAAAAAGATACTGTATATATATAAAGAGCATAATAATACCTAAACTTAGGAGTGGTTCTCTAATAAGTAGTGGAAATTAATGTGTTCATTTTATTGATTTTGATGTGGGTGTCAAGGTAAGATTTTGATAGGTTTTCTTCAAAACTTGAACGGAGACTTGAGAATCATATATATACGATTGGGTTACGTCTAGTCCCGCTTTGGTTGAATTCAATTCTTTTGTCACTAAAAGATACATTAGTGAATTTATAACCTCTTCGGCTACTAAATGCTAAAATATACCCAGAATGTGTAATTTCGTCTCACTTTTTAAAAAATATAAATATAAATTTAAAAATGGTGTTTTTAAGAAGAAAAAAAATGTTTAGCATTTAACCCCTTGGAATCCTTTTTATACGGTTTTAGTTATATTCATTCAATCTTTGTCGGTAAAAGATGCATTAGTGAGCTTTTAAGCTCTTTAGTGACGAAATATTTGAATTTAGCCAAAAATATTTTAATTTAGTCTCATCTTTTTAAAAGTCTAAAATACCCTAAATCTTTATAAATTTAACATGGGTATTTTTAACAAAAGATTATTTACCAGTTTTCTTTATATTCATAGTCATTTGTCACTAAAAGACACATTAGCGAACTTAAAGGAGTATTTCAAGAATTTTTTCTTTTTTTAGTCATTTAATCCCTTACGTATTAAACTTGAGAGTTTTCAAACTAAAAAAAAATGTTAAAAATTTGAACTCATATAAATTGGAATCTTTATAAATTTGGTTTCACATTCCTATCACTTATAATAGTGAAATATATGAAGATAATAGCCATATGAAGAACGTATTACCATGTAAACATATGGTATTCCGGACTACAGTGGATCATAGAAAAATAATAACTGTATGAAGAATATGTTGTCATGCAAATAAAGGTATTCCAATAACTCGTATACGAATATAAGATTATTTACTCGCCACGAACTCAAATTATATTTAGGAGCAGAATGTCACGATCTAGCAATTCTTGTGCATTTAAAATTTTCTAAAAGCTCTAGATTTACGATAGTTTTTTTACACCAAGATGTCTGTATTTTGAAATCTGGAATTAAACTTTTGTTTTATATTAGTTTCAATGTACTAATATTTTTTGCATTTAAATCTATATACATGCATAATAATTCAAATGTGTAGCATACGCATCGACATACAAATATGACATACAAAATTAAAAAAAAAAGTTGAATTTCTGACAAAATATTTAATGTAGTTTAGTTATATTACATTTCTTCTAAAAGGCTATAAAAAACTCTGTTATCCACAAATTATTTTCTTTAATCGAATTTGATGGTGAAGTTTTAGTAGCTCTAGGGCACTTTAGTTTTAACATGAATGGAGGTGGTAGGTGGATAGGAAATTATTCCGTAGTAAAAAAACATGCAGGAGTTCAAGAGTGATTTTATAAGATTTCTTAGGAATTTTTTTCTTTTTTAAAAGTAAAGGTCAAAACAATCTTTAACTCTAACAAAAGCACATATTCTAATAAGGGTATTTTAGGAGAAAAGACTTGATATCCTAAAAAAAATTCAAAAACATTTTAACACCACTCTAACTCAAAATATGTATTTAATGACAAAAAATTATTTTAAGTTAAAAACACCCATAATCACCACTATTGTCCATGAATACTTCAATTTAAAATGGCATCTTAAGGGGGAAAAAATATTAGCTATTTAATCCCATTTAGGATTTCATATGCATTTAAAAACTCTTAAAAAAACTCCAATTTTACGATATTTTTCATACATCAGTTCGAAATTTAGAATTAAACTTCGAGTTTACAGTAGTTTCAATGTACTAATATGTTTGTATTGAAATCTGTATACATGCACAACAATTCAAATCTGTGATATACGCATCAACATACAAATATGAAATATAAAAATAAAAAAGATTGAGTTGCTTACAAAATATTCAATTTAGTTTATGTATATTATATTTCTCCTAAAAGACTAAAGAATGCTTCGTTCTCTGCAAATATATTTTTTTATCGAATTTGATGGAAAAATATAATAACTCTAAGGTAGTTTAGTTTTAACGTGAATGGAGGCGATATGTTTTCATTGAATTTATTTTTAGTAATCAGAGAGCATGCCCGAGTCCAATGGTGATTTTATGGGATCATATGGGCTATTTTCCTCTTTTTCTTAATAAAAGTCAGAACAACCATTAAAGTCATATATTCTAATAAGAGTATTTTATGGAAAGAGACTTGATATCCTAAGAAAAGTAAAAAATACTCTCTAACACTATAATTCAAAATGAGTATTTAATGAAAAAAATAAGTTTTAAGTGAAAAATATCCCTAATCAGCGGTAATCTTTTATGAAGATTTGAATTTAGAAAAAGCTTATTAACAAGGCAATAATAATTAGCCATATAACCCTAGTCAATATTACATATGCATTTAGAAAAATCTTAAAAACCTCCAATTTTACGATAGCTTCCTTACATCAATATGTACATATTCAACATTTAGAATTAAACTTCACGTTTATGATAGTTTCCATGTGCTAATATGCTTTTGAAATCTACATATATATAAAAAAAATTCAAATATGTAGAATACATATCAATATACAGTATGAAATGAATTTTTTTTTAAAAAGATTGAATTTTTTATAAAATATTCAAATTTAGTATAGGTGTATTACATTTATCCTAAAAGACTATGGAAACTTTTATTCTCTGCAAGTTATTATTATTATTATTATTAAAATTGATGGAAAGATGTAATAGCTCTAAGGTAGTTTAATTTTAATGCGGATGGAGGTGGTAGGTTTTCATAGGAATTTTTTCAGTAATCATGGAGCATGCAAGAGTTCAAGGGTGATTTTATAGATTTTAATACGTTCTGTCTTTTCATAAAAGTCAAAACGACCATTAACTTTAACAAAAACATATATTCCAATAAGGGTATTTTAAGAAAAAAGACTTGATTTTCTAGAGAAGTTAAAGACACCCTTATTTTTTAATAGCACACCTTTTCAAAAATGGAAAAAAAGAACAAGTTTTAAGTTAAAAGTCAAAACAACCCTTAACTATAACAAAAACATATATTTGAATAAGGGTATTTTAAAGAAAGAAACTTGATATCTTATGAGAAGTCAAAAACACCTCATTTTTTAATAGCTCTCTAATTCAAAAAGGGTATTTAATGGAAATAGAATGTTTTAAGTCAAAAACACTCCTAATCACCCTTAATCTTGTAAAAGGACTTCAACTTAAAAAGGGTATCTTAAAGAAAGAAAAAAGATTAGTCATTGAAGCCGATACGTGCTTTTATATATGTATAGATATAGATATAGATATAAATTTCAAGAACCTCTATAGTATCTCGCACTCACATATCTTCAAATGTTTGCAAATGACAATTTTCAAGAGTAGTGTACTCGCATATCATGAACTAATTTCTACATTTCACAGGTTGCAGAAATCCCCAAGACTTTTCGTCTACATCTATTTACTTGAAGTCATTCATCTACCCCCTTATTGAGGAAACACGTTCTGATTTATCCTCGCACATGGCTACGTTGTTTCGTGCACCTATCTGTCCAATATTTGGTGTAACAATATCAAAGGATCATGAACCTCCCAAGGACTTGTATTACCATCTTTTTCTCATGACAGTAAGAGATACTGAGAAAGGTGAAGTAGAGTATGAGCCGGAGGTGGGAGATCTCATTGCCTTGACAGATGTAAGACCAAAATACGTTAATGATCTGAACCGGCCTAAAACACCGTATCTCCTTGCATTTGTTCAATGGAAGAGTGAAGATTCTGATGTTCTTCTCATCTTGTCATCAAAGCCCATTGTATATGAGAAAAATGAACAGGAGAGAGGAATTCTTTTTGCCGTTTCTCTCACAAACCTGACCACAAATATTCGTATATGGAATGCATTGAACTTGGATCTCGAAGGCACGAACACGAACATTATTCGCAATGTGCTGCAACCTAGTCACGCTGTAAGAGTCACTATTTGTTTGTTACTTACTTCTGTCCTGTTATGAAATCGCTCTTGAAAAATATGTATAATATACGATATCCAAACAAGAGAGCACAAGAAAACTGAGAGAACTCAAATTCTCTTTGCACAAGTTAGATTTACAACGCTCGCTCACGTCTATCTCTCAACTGTTTTCCTACTCAAAGAAGGACTCTCTTTCTTTACCTACCTAAAGAAAGACTATCCTCTCTTTCCTACTTAGAAAAGGACTCTTCTCTCTTCGCCTACTCAGAGAATGACTCTCCTCTCTTGGCTTACTCAAAGAAGACTCCTCTCTTGCCCTTAAACACAATACAAGACACCTTACTTATACTTGGAGAAAGTAGTGATCTTCTCTCTGCAACCAATGTGGGACAAGATGTCTTATATACTAAGGGCCAAGTTGCAACCTTCTTTGAGTAACCGATGTGGGACATAAATACAAGACATATATCAACATGTCCCTCAATCTAGAGACCATTTGCACTGAATTTTTGCATTTCTTCAGTTTATTACTGCGCCCTTTCTTTGAGATGTTCCACACCCTAAAATCCGATCCTTTACTTTGTTACATTTCAAAATTGACGCAGTCAGAGTTCTTTCTCTGTTCAGGTGGACGGAAATTGTACTCTATGTTCCCCTGAAACAATAAGGGGTTTCCCTATAGCAAATCTAAGGGAAGCCATTCGCCAGTTTATTAAGCTTGATGATTCCCAAGAAGCTGCTGTTTTAAGTTGCATTGCTACTAGAGAGTGTCATCATCAGAATGGCGTGAAACTAATTTGGGGGCCGCCGGGGACAGGAAAGACAAAAACCGTTGCTTCTTTGTTGTTTGCCCTTCTAAGAATGAAATGCAGAACACTCACATGTGCGCCAACTAATATTGCAGTCCTAGGAGTTGCAGCACGGTTTATGGGCTTGGTACAGGATACCCTCAAATATGACACTTATGGATTGGGAGATGTACTTCTATTCGGTAATGGTAAGAGAATGAAGATTCAGGATTGTGAAGAACTTCATGATGTATTTCTTAGTAAGCGTGCTGCTAGTCTTGCCGCGTGTTTTGCTCCATTTTCTGGGTGGAAAGGTAGCATAGACTCGATTATTCTTCTGTTCGAAGACCCTGAAGAGCTTTACAGTTTATACATCGAAAAAGAAAAATCAAAAGGAAAGGACAGTGACGATGACAACGGGGAGGATGATTTTGAGGACGGATTTCCTGGAAAGGGTATCCTAAGCCAAATACCAGATGAAGAAGAAGAGGTCAAGGATGAAGAAACCTTAAAGGGAAACATTAAGAAAACAGTGAAGGAACCTTCCAAGAAAGGAAAAGAAATGAGTTGCCAGGAAGGAGGAGGGTCTGACGATGCTGATGCTGCTGAAAAAGTTTTGACATTTGAAGAGTTTCTAGTAAAGAAATATCTTGACATTGGAAAGAAACTAATGAACTGTATTAAAATCTTGTACACACATTTGCCCACTTCTTTGATCCCCCTTGAAGTGGTGAAAACCTTGATTGGAGTTAGTGGTTTGCTTCAAACACTGCTGCATAATGTTGCTCTTGTAAATGAAGGATTAAGTGAAGGCGAGAATGGAGTTGAAGAGGCAAAGAAAAAGATCACAAAACTGAGCATGTGCAGAACAGAATTCCTTGAAATCCTTAAAACCCTTCGTGAAACAGTGTCCCTTCCCGATTTAACTGAGGAAAGTACGATAAGAAATTTTTGTATAAGGCATGCAACCTTAATTTTTTGCACTGTATCAAGCTCTGCTAAATTACTCGCTGAAGGAATGACACCACTGGAACTGCTTGTAATTGATGAAGCTGCTCAGCTCAAAGAATGTGAATCCGCTATTCCTTTACAGCTCAATGGTCTCCGCCACGCAATACTTGTCGGGGATGAGAGGCAATTGCCGGCTATGGTTCAAAGCAAGGTTTCTGAACTCATACTATATTTTTTGTTGATTTAGCTTAGTGAATTTACAAATATTACTCACATCTTTTGAACTGGTCTGTCATAGATTTGTGAAAATGTTGAATTCGGAAGGAGCTTATTTGAGAGGCTAGTTTTATTGGGACATGCGAAGCACCTCCTTAACGTCCAGTATAGAATGCATCCATCTATAAGCTTATTTCCAAATGAGGAGTTCTATGACAAACAAATTTTGGATGGTCCAAATGTCAAGGAAAGAACTTATGACATGCGTTTCCTGAATGGAAGCATGTTCGGTTCGTACTCTTTTATAAACGTAGCCAAGGGGAGAGAAGAGTTTGGTAACGGCCATAGCCCGAGAAATATGGTGGAAGTAGCGGTGGTTGCTGAGATAGTTGCAGGCCTCTATAAAGGTACTTATCTGTCACAAACTAGTCAGTTTCTATCTTAAGTGAAATAGTTGCTACATATTCTGAGAATGTAATGCGGATTTTAACACTTGTCTCCACTATAGAATCTGTTGCCAGAAAGCAAAGGCTCAGTGTTGGCTGCATATCACCATACAACGCTCAAGTTTTTGCTATTCAGGAGAAACTCGGAAAAAGGTATGATACAAAAAGTGACTTCTCTGTGAGTGTTCGCTCGGTTGATGGATTTCAGGGTGGTGAAGAGGATGTTATAATTATATCTACAGTGCGGTCTAACTGGAACGGGTCGATTGGTTTCCTTTCCAACCTTCAAAGAGCAAATGTCGCTTTGACGCGAGCAAGGTACCTTTTAAAACGCACTCGAACGCCTTTGAGTGTCTACGGATGGTTTGCAATTCATGAAATAGTTTTGATCTCTTTGCGTAGGTATTACCTTTGGATACTGGGGAATGGAGTAACATTGATCAACAGTGGCTCTGTTTGGAAAGAGTTAGTTCTAGATGCTAAGACTCGTGGTTGTTTCTACAACGCTGACGAAGATAAAGACTTTGATCGAGCTATTACGCGTGCATTGATCGAGCTTGGCCATACTCCGTTCAGTCGTGATTGTCCACTGTTCGGCAAATCAAAATGGAAGGTATTCACCCTTTGGTTGAAATATGCATCACGGAAGCAAAATTCTTAATAACCATGGCATAGTTGATCGGGGATAGCCATAGGCCTGGCAATATTAAGTAAAATGGCTTTCAGTCCAACAACGGATATGTTCATTTTCTCACTTCTCCAAGTATTTTGATTAGTGAATGTAATCAGTACATGAACATTCGAATGTGCATTGTTTCAAACATTATTAGCCATGTGTTTCACTTTTTGTAGGTTTGCTTCAGCGATGAATTCTGCAACTCCATGGTCAGAATTAAGCACGTAGAGATTCGTAAGAAAGTGGTATCTCTTTTGTTGGAGCTTTCAAATGGTTGGCGACAGCCTTCCTGGGAAAAAACTGACAGTAACATGGCTGGGGTTTCTTCTCAATTGCTGGAGCAGTACAATGTCAATGGGTACCTAAGTCTAATTTGGAGTGTAGATGTTCACAAGGAAGCTTCAATGCACATTCAGGTCATAGTGTTTTGGGATATTTTGCCAGTGTGCAAGATCCCGGATGTGTCAAGGCATCTTAACATCAGGTTTGGGAACTATACACCCAATACCATAAAACTCTGCAAATACAGACGTGTTGAAGGGTATGAAATCTGTCATCTTTCATCTTATAGACTACTTATGAAGACACTTTCATATATTGCACTTCAACAATTTTTTAAGCTGTCTTGGTTCCTGCAGGAAATTAGTTCTTCCAATGACATGGCCACTGGATTCGGATGCTCTTACTCTAGCATCTTATGATCCGAGCAAGTCATTAGCCAGTCAATTAGGTGCGCTCAATATAAGGAACTGACCAGGATCAAGGGCTGCAAGTTTTAGGTAATTTTGGTGGAACCAAATAGCTTTCGTACCATTGCGGTTTCATGCTAAAAGAAGATCGAGTTGTTGTCATTAGTATTGCCAAATACTGAGCTGGTATCTTCTATGACTCTACTTTATTATGCAAATCAGAGGTGACAAGACTTCTGTTACCATTATCCATGTCAAATAACCTCATTCATGATGGTATTTCATGTTGTGTACATGACGTGATTAGATTTGTGTACATGTCACCGTCATTGTGAACGAAGAGTCGGGTCCAGCAATTTTTGCTGGTGACTTTCTACGTTCTTTCTGGTAGAAGAATTGGGGAAACGACTCACCACTTCAGCTCCAAGTGAGAAGATTAGAGCTTTTCTAGCCGTTTGTATGTCCACGGAAGTAGAATAGTTGGCTCTCCTCTAAGTCACTAGCTAATTGCAGCTCGATGGGAGCACTTGGCATCATCGGCAATAATTTGGAGATTTGGTTTAACATTTACAGATGCACGAGGCTCAAGGACGAGGCTCCTAGTTAGCTGCCCTGCGTCTGTTTGCAGCGCATGCCTGCGAGATCATTACAGTGATCAAATCCACAAACATATGAACCACACAGCGTCTTAGCCTTTAACGGTTTAACTCTGTTCTAAAGCAAGTAAAGAGATACAATAATATTCACTAGATACAAGAGTTTTATAGCCATTATCATCAAAAGAAACACACAGAGTTCAAGTAAATATATCAACCAGTAAACAAAGGTTTAAGAAACTGTCATTTTACCAAGTGATCATGTAGACAGACCCGGAGAAAGGGTTATTTTCGTTGCAAGTGAATGTATAGCTTATTGGACAACTGACTATGTCAATTATACTTCTGCCTTCACAGCAAACAGAAACCACATTAAAATCTTGCCTAGCTACATCAGTAGCTATTATATTATGAACAGAAATCGATATCACTGAGCTTGAGGGTGATAAAGCTTAATGTTCAACACTCAATATGGAAAACATACATAGTAAGATCAATTAGGAGCAACAATGATAAACGATATAATCATATAACCAGGTGATAGATTTTGGATTATAAGACAAGACACCAAGTTGCCAGCTACTTTTAGAACTCTAAAGGAACAGATGAAACACAGTACCTGTTCACCTGTACGTTCCCATCTAATATGGCCTCTCCCAACGAGTGAGCCACAATACACTCGTGAAGTTGTCGAGAAACACCCCGTGGATGATCCGAGACTATTCTAACCTGCAGATCCTGTGTTTAATCACTGCCAGAATAGTGAAATGTGGATAACTTTGTAACTGTATCAGGACCAATTTTCCGGACCAGAACATTATGCCGGCTCAATTTTCCACCTGTGCTTACCTCTACGAGCTCATACGTACTAGTTGACTCCTGCAAATGATCACCCATTTCATATATCCTAATGATGCTGGACAATTCATTATGCATAAAAGTCCACGGTTCACAAATCAGGCTTCACGAATTGCCAAATGCAGCGCTGGTGCAAATGTTATGGAAGTTGTCTTCCGAACTTGTACAGAACTGTTACCTTAAACAAGAATTTTGTCCCTTGAATATCACCTTTGTTCGTTAACCACTATAAGAGTTCTTCAGCATTACAGGAAAGACAACAACTGGTGTCTTCACAAGAAAACAAGAAGCAAAGACAACTTGCATAGGAGGACAACCTAAATATGCAACATTCAAGGCATTCGATACAAAACCTTTGTCCACCGCCAATTTTCATGACATCCTGCCAAAACTTATTAACATTACGCAGATGTTAAACACCTAATAAGGCAAATACTTGAAGTCTATATTGTTGTCTTTACTCATAAACGAAACTGATCAAGCGTTAGTTGATTATGTGGTTTCAAAAGCAACCAACAAAAAAAGAGAATGGAAACAATTCAACAAACATATGGTGTGCAAAAGTGCAAAGATAGCAAGAAGCAGTTAATCGATGAGTAAGATAAGATGAGCAAAGGCGTGTACAATAGATAAAAGCAGAGTAGGTGTACTTGGTCTAATTAAATTCACAGTCGGCATACCGGTACTATACGGGAGAGGAGGTTTCACTACTCCAAAAAGCCAGTTTTCTACAAGATTTGAGACGGGATCTTGGTAGCCGACGGAAGGTTGAGGTTGAATTCGTCATTTGGGGCGTGTTCTGCCGTAACATAAGATTCGTCATTCGGGGCATGTTCCCGTAGCATAAGAGGCAGGCTCTTGATGATGTGTTGTTATTCGGCTGAAGTTCATCTACATGTTCTTGTGATGAAAGTAAGATTTGCGATGGGGTCTTGGTGGCCGGTGAAAGGTTGATGTTGAATTCGTCATTTGGGGCATGTTCAGCCATAGCATAAGAGACAGGTTCTTGGCGATGCGTTGATATTCGGCTGAAATTCATCTACATGTTGTGAGGGAAGTGTCAAATTCTTGCTGTTACAAGGAGATTCTCTGAGGATGGGGAAATTCTCTTGCTTTAGCTGCCCGCATCAGAAATGAAACCTCAGCTTCCTGAAACTCCAAGAAGGTCAATCTAATCAAGTTTAGAACTAGCAGAAAGTTACAACCAAAGAAGGTCAATCTAATCAAGAAGCTCTCTGGCAGCAAGCTCAAGCCTTACCACCTTCAATTACTCGCAAGGAGTAGTACCGATATTCAACGGCGAGTACTACGAATAGTGGAGCAGTTAGATGAAGACATTTTTCATCTCACAAGACCTATGTGATTTGGTTGAGGAAGGCTATAAAGAACCACCTCCACCAGAGAGCTCTACACAATGGACATAGGCAAGGAAGAAGAAATACAAAGAGAACCAAATGAAAATTGCAACAGCACTCCAGTATTGGATAATTTAACGATGGCTGGGAATGAAAATGTCAGAGATTTCTTGTCAAGGGCTGCCTAATTTGTTAACCAAATAAAAAGCTGTGGAGACCAAATTCAAGGAAAGAAAGTAGTTGAAAAAATTCTAAGAAGCTTGTCTAAAAAATTTGAACATGTTGCTGCTGCAATAGAAGAATCAAAAGACTTGTGAAGCTTGACTATGTATGAACTGAAGGGTTCCCTTCAAGCTGTAACATACCGGGTTGGAATCCAAGACCAAACACAGCCGTTAAGTGCTTTTTTTTTTTTTAATTGATAATTAGCGACATTTGTTTCAATTTGTAACCACCCTCTCCATATAAGAGGTGTGAATCTCTTACTGAAGGATATGAAAAATGTGAAATGCAATGACCAAGGCCTCTTTCTCTCTCTAAGCTGTTTCTGTTCTCTCTCTAGCCTTCATCTCGTTATCTTCTTCTTCCATAGCTCAATTTCTTGCCACTCTTCTCTGTAATTGAGCTGAAATTCCACTTGAATAGCCATGGCCGTAGTGTCTCAGGCTCGATACACTACAATTACGGCCGTAAATTGAGCTATGGAAGAAGAAAAAGATAACGAGATGTAAAAATCCAAATCATTTTGAAAAAGATTGTCGATATAGTCGATATAGACAAAAGGAAGAAGCTAATCAATATCTATATCTATACATATATAAAAGCTCGGATGGGGTAAAATGGCTGATCTTTTTTGTTCTCATTAGAATGCCTTTATTAAATTGAAGTCTTCATAAAAGATTAGTGGTAATTAGGAGTATTTTTTACTTAAAATATTTTTTTCCCGTTAAATACCCTTTTTGGATAAGAGTGTTTTTTTTTAAAATAAGAATATTTTTGACTTCTCATAAGATATCAAGCTTTTTTCCTTAAATACCCTTATTGGAATATATGCTTTTATTAGACTTAAGGATTGTTTTGACTTTTATTAAAGAAAAAACTTAAAATATCCTTATGATAAATATATGCTTTTATTAGAGTTAAGAGCTGTTTTAACTTTTAATAAAGAAAAAAAAAAGTGTCCTATAAAATCACCCTTGACCAATTGTTGCATGCTCTCTGAACATTGTTACTGAAAATCAGTGCTTAATTTCATAGAAATGAGATGGTGAATGTGATTAAGGGGAAAGAGAGGTGAAGAAATTGAGTTGGTACAATCTGGAATTGCATTTTTATTGAGTTCACAGGTGTACAGCTTCTGTTGCTTTTTATATACAATGTGCATGACTAGCTAAACTAAGTTAAGTATATAAGATAGGGGATCGATCCACACCCACCGGTGGGAAAAAAAAAATTCCCACCAAATTGCTAGTATTACTAGCGATTGCATAAAAAAATAATAATAATTCTAGCTGATTGGGCCATTTTTGGCCAAAAGGGGCCGCGATTGGCCTTGGGCCAATCGCATGACTTTCGCGCGATTGGCCCAAAGCCAATCGCCTGACTGTCCAGCGATTGGCCTTGGGCCAATCGCATGACTCTCGCGCGATTGGCCCAAAGCCAATCGCTTGACTCTCAGGCGATTGGCTTTGGGCCAATCGCGCGAGAGTCATGCGATTGGCCCAAGGCCAATCGCTGGCTTCTTTCTTTGACCCGAATTTTCCTTTACCCTGCAGTAACCCCCCCCCCCCCCCCCCCTGTGGCCCCCACCTCTCTCCCCCCCCCCCCCCACGTGTCCTTCTCCCTCCCTTGGCCCCCACCCCCTTCGGCAGATTCCCCCCCTGGCCCCCACCCCCTCTCACCCGAATTTCCACCCCCGGCAGTAACCCCCCCCCCCCCCCCCCCCCCCCCCCCCCCCTCTTCCCCCCCCCCCCCCCCCCCCGCGTGTCATTCTCCCTCCCTAGGCCTCCACTCCCCCTTCGGCAGATTCCCCCTCTTCCCCCTCCCAAAACCTCCTCCCATGGCTTGGCCCCCACCCCTCTTCGACACATGGCAGAACATTAGTTGCCCCCCCCCTCCCACGGCTCACTTTTCTGTCTATAAAAACCCTCTTCCCCCGAATTATTTCTTACACTCTCATCATTCTCCCTATCTCACCTACATAATCTCCACAACAATACGAGCGAAAAAAAATTTACGCTAGAAGATCGGTGGATAACCGCTAGAAGAAGATCGGTGGATTTCTTCGTCATTTTTTTCAAGTCAAAACAAGTAAGTATTTTGAATTTTCTTATAATTCAATGTTAATTTAAATTGTTCTTACGCTTAAATTGTTCTTACCATAGTCTAAAATTGGTGTTTAGGGCGTCACAATTACGTGTTTACAAATCGGGGTATTACATTCGAAAGATTCGAAAATAGCGATTTTTTAGGGCGTCAAAATTATGATTTTTCACGAATTTATAAAAACTATCTAGAGCTAGATTTTGCCAAAGTGCAAAAAAGAGACCCTAGTTATTTTTAAAAGATCTGTATCAGGTAACAATTTCAGATTTTTCCAAATACTGGAAAGGGGTTAACTGATACGCGCAACCTTGTAACTTCGCAGTGTAATTTAAAATATCAAGCTAGCGCGATTTCGCGCGAAACTTTTTTGAGAACCCTAGGATGTTGGAAAGTTCCATTCCCCAGGAATTCGGGCCATTCCGAAGCCGGTAGCAATTTTTTGCCGAACGGGCTTTTAAGCGCTCGATCCGGACACCGGTTCGGGATTTTTTGACGAAAAATCCCTAAAATGCTTTTTAGATCAAGGATGAACTCAGCAACCTTAGAATAGCGTCTTAAAGCACTTTTGAGATTTTTCCCGATGCCATGGGGCATTTTCGTAATTCGGCGCCCGATAGGGGTATTTTCGTAATTTTGCCCCTTTCAACTTTTTTGAATGACTGCTTAGTCCATAAATGTAAGCAAACCCTAGCGAAGGCGGGAAGTTCCATTCCCCACGAATTCGGGCCATTCCGAAGCCGTTAGCAATTTTTTGCCGAACGGGCTTTTAAGCGCTCGATCCGGACACCGGTTCGGAATTTTTTGACGAAAAATCCCTAAAATGCTTTTTAGATCAAGGATGAACTCAGCAACCTTAGAATAGTGTCTTAAAGCACTTTTGAGATTTTTCCCGACGCCAGGGGGCATTTTGGTAATTCGCCGCCCGATAGGGGTATTTTCGTAATTTCACCCCTTTCAACTTTTTTGAATGACTGCTTAGTCCATAAATGTAAGCAAACCCTAGCGAAGGATTCCCCACGAATTCGGGCCATTCCGAAGCCGGTAGCAATTTTTTGCCTATGAAACTTTTAAGCGCTCGATCCTGACACCGGTTCGGGATTTTTTGACGAAAAATCCCTAAAATGCTTTCTAGATCAAGGATGAACTCAGCAACCTTAGAATAGCGTCTTAAATCACTTTTGAGATTTTTCCCGATGCCAGGGGCATTTCGGTAATTCGCCGCCCGAGAGGGGTATTTTCGTAATTTCACGCTCATTACTTTTTCGAGCGTCTTTTCAGTCCGTAAATGTAAGCAAACCCTAGCGAAGGCGGCTAGGGTTATTAAGCGTTCGGAGTCGTGGGAAGTGAGGAATGGTTTTCATACATTAAAGTAATGATTTAATGACTACTGTTATTGCGTTGGTAAGCTAGGTTAACGATTCAGTTACAGTTTTGGAATGTAAATATTATGGACGCTAAGTTAATTTACGATTATATTTTGTTTTTACAGATATGGATTTCAACCCTGGACCTAATGATACATCAATCCTATACGATGACGATGACCACGTCGCGAGGCACGTATTTAACGGTATCGATAGGGGTGTTTTGGAAACATGTCAAAGCACAAGTGGCCATTCCGAGTGGGTACTGAACGATGAACAAATAGAACTACTACACAATCAAAATTTGACGGTTTTCACCGATTGCGGGATTTGGTCTCGGCACGACGATTGCCTTATATCCGCTCTAGTTGAACGATGGAGGGGCGAGACGAACTCATTTCACTTCCGGTTTGGTGAAATGACTATTACGTTAGAGGACGTCGGATTTATACTTGGAATCCCATGTCACGGTAGACCGATTACTTCGAATAAAACGTCTGCTTCCATCGCGAAGATGGCTAGGCAGTATTTTCCGGGAATTCCGAGGGAAGCTCTTTCAACCAACGGCATAAAACTTAAATGGCTGAGAGAGCAGTACGGCGAGCTACCGGATGAATACACTCCTCATGATTTTTCGGTGTATACGAAGGCATTCCTTTTGTATATTATTGGATCTATATTACTTCCGACGCAAAAGAAAAACACGGTGCATCCGAAGTATATGGTGTTCTTGGAGGATCTTGAGGAGGTATACTCATATTCGTGGGGTTCAGCTGTCCTTGCGCACCTATATCGAGCATTGCACAAAGCTACGAGAAAGGGTGCCAAGTCCATTTCCGCCTGCATCACTCTGTTACAGGTTTGAGCATTTATATTCTTCGTTGACGTGTCAATATATTCGTGATTAATAACTAATTCCATATTATGTTTGCATTCACAGGTTTGGTCTTACGAGAGGCTGCCCACGGGTCGTCCACACCCCGTAGCTGATTCAGATGAGACGTGGCCTAGGGTGTGGGCCTGGGGGCCTAGGCCCAAACGGACTAGACGGGTAGACCCTCACCACAATCTAACGTTCTATCGGGGGGAACTAGATATGATGGATGCATCCCAGGTGACGTGGCAGCCATATGGGAATGTGATGCATCTGTTGGATGAGACGTGTTGGCAACTGTCGGTGTCGTACGTGCTGGCAGGTTTGGTTCGGGTGCCACTTATTCATTTCGAAGTATGTGAGTTTCAGATGCCCGATCGAGCTATGAAACAAGCTGGCTGTCTACAAGGGATACCAAAACCCGCTGTAGACATGCGGCCATACAGGAGCGGTCGAGGTCTGAATTTTGAGGTGCCTGATGCCTTGAATTTGCTGAGCGACGAGGTGCAACAGTGGAATACTTGGCAAGAAACGTATGGTAGCCTTGTATCGCTCAAGGACGACGGCACCAGTACTGAGGATTACCTGCAATGGTTTCTCAAGGTGACGCGCACGAGGGTGAATCGCCCTTCCCAAGTGAGGAAGACATCGTACGCGCCACGTGAGGTCTATGACCAGTTCTGGGCATTGAGCATTGTAAGTCAACTCTAGTGTTGTTTCAATGTTTAATTTTTCACCTTCCCGACCATGCCTGAAATGATGACGGTGATTTTTTTATGCATTTTTTGTAGGTTGACCAGGGCACTAAGGTGTTCAAGCAGCTTGAGCAGTTTGACTGGTATGTCGCGCATGCGCCTGACAGTCTCAAGAGCGACATTGACAGGTACAAGACTGATCTTCACAACTTTAGTCTTGCGTACCGGGGTTACCAAGGGCAGCCGTCTAGTGGCTTGCCTCGTGACGCGTACGGCTCTCAGCCCCAGCCCCAGAGTCACGTGTGGGAGCCCTCTAGTGGCTTGCCTCCTGACTCATACGGCTCTCAGCCCGAGAGTCAGGTGTGGGAGCAGTCTAGTGGCTTGCCTCATGACGCGTACGGGTTTCAGCCCCAGAGTCAGGTGTGGGAGCCGTCTAGTGGCTTGTCGAACAACGCGTACGGGTTTCAGCCCCAGAATCAGGTGTGGGAGTCGTCTAGTCGCTTGCCTCCTGCCGCGTACGGCTCTCAGCCCCAGAGTCAGGTGTGGGAGTTGTGTAGTCGCTTGCCTCTTGACGCGTCTTTGCCGCAGAGGGAATTCTGGGAGCCGTCTAGTCGCTCGCCTCCTGACACGTTCGACTCTCAGCGCCAGAGTCAGGTGCCCGAAGTAGGAATCCAGGCCTCGCGCCCAAGCATCCGGTCGGATAAAGGACAAGCGACAAAGCCATTGAGGCGATGGAAGCGGGATTGGATCGACCGGCACTACTTCGGGCCTGAGCCTGTCGATAGCTCAGACTTTCCTCTTCAATCATTACTACGTCACGAGGATGTGAGAATGTTGGCACCGGAGACAGATATTTCAAATTTTGTCATGAACGCTTATATAGATCTGCTCCGGATTAGAGAGCTACGTTATAACCAGTGCGAAGATTTGAAGCTTAACATGTATCCCACTTATCTTGTCCCATTAATGGTGACCAGCATGAGGGAGTTCACAGAATGGAGGAGGCGAGGGGCAGGCATGGGTAAGTGGAAACCAACTGGAAACTTGTTAGCCCTGTTGAACGCAGACTATCAATGTCACGCTGCTCATGCGAACCTTGTCATGATACCTTGCCATCATGAACACCACTGGTTCCTATTAGTTCTCCATCCAGCGAACAGAGCAGTCAACATATACGATAGCCTACGGGAGGACTCTCCTGGGCGGTCGCTGGCACAGATATACAGCGAGTACATCACTGCAGTGGTTAGTTTTTATCGGTTGACCTTGGCTCATAGTATATTCTTATTGTAACATAGGCTTGATGACCTTTTTTATTGTTGGATGCAGACTACTATCTTCTCGCTAGCGTGCCGAGATTATTCGGGGGAATCCATCACCAGGAATTCGACGGTAGAGCCTTGGACGGTCGTGATGATACAAGACCGACCAAAGCAATATAACAGTCACGATTGCGGGATTTACGTCCTCGAGTACATGGACTACATTGCTCGGTCGGAGGTGCTCAAATATAAATGGTGGACTAGGAAGGCTGCCTTGACGTTTAGGTATAGGATAGCCTGGGAGCTGAAAGAGAACGATGCTAGACTGCTTCATTACCATTATCCTAACTAGAGTGGCTAAGGTGAACTGAGCAAAGAACCCCTGAAAAAAATGTACATAATTTGTCATATAGCTAAGAATTTGAAGATAAAGTGTGCACGGATATTAATACATTATAGGAAAACCAAAAAAATTATTTGTCTCGATTTTCGCCGAAATTCATATATATGGCCTATTAGCGTGCCTAAGGGGCAATGAGCAAAAAAGAAATGACAAAAAAAATTACAAGATTTTTCGGAAACTATGAATTGGGCCCTAAAGTGTGCCCGAATAGGCATTTCATAGGAAAACCCAAAAAATAACGTGTCTCGATTTTTGCCGAAATTCTTACGAATGGGCTAACTAGCGTGCCTGAGGTGCAATGAGCGAAAAAAAAGTGACAAAAAAAATTACGAGATTTTTCGGAAGCTATGAATTGGGCCCTAAAGTGTGCCCGAATAGGCCTTTCATAGGAAAACCCAAAAAATAACGTGTCTCGATTTTCGCCGAAATTCTTACGAATGGGCTAACTAGCGTGCCTGAGGTGCAATGAGCGAAAAAAAGTGACAAAAAAAATTACAAGATTTTTCGGAAGCTATGAATTGGGCCCTAAAGTGTGCCCGAATAGGCCTTTCATAGGAAAACCCAAAAAATAACGTGTCTCGATTTTTGCCGAAATTCTTACGAATGGGCTAACTAGCGTGCATGAGGTGCAATGAGTGAAAAAAAGTGACAAAAAAAATTACAAGATTTTCGGAAGTTATGAATTGGGCCCTAAAGTGTGCCCGAATAGGCCTTTCATAAGAAAACTCAAAAAATAACGTGTCTCGTATTTTGCCGAAATTCTTACGAATGGGCTAACTAGCGTGCCTGAGGTGCAATGAGTGAAAAAAAAGTGACAAAAAAAATTACAAGATTTTTCGGAAGCTATGAATTGGGCCCTAAAGTGTGCCCGAATAGGCCTTTCATAGGAAAACCCAAAAAATAACGTGTCTCGATTTTCGCCGAAATTCTTACGAATGGGCTAACTAGCGTGCCTGAGGTGCAATGAATAAAAAAATTTACAAGATTGTTCGGAAGTATTGACGGCGCGAATAGGCCCTTCCAAAAATATCAATAATCCACAAACCAAATCACAAATTAAAGATTCAACAAACCAAATCACAAATTTATGCTCATTATAAAAGTTATTCGTTATACAACTGAAACATTAACCCCAAAACTCTTCATCATCATCGTCCTCCTCGACCATACTGCCAGGTTCGAGACCTAACACTTTATAATGGTTTCTCTTGTCATGATCAGTCATCTTATTACACAACGCACACTTTCGCAATTTTTTTTGACCCGTTGCTTTTTCAATCGGATTCTTCATGCGTATTTCTCGTTTTCGCCCTTTTGTTTGTGCAATAATTGGATCAAAAATGTCATCCTCCTCACCTTGCATGCTAGTGCCGTCAATGACTGGCTGTTTGGCTCGATTGAATCTACCGGCTGGAGTCGTCCGAGTAGTCGGAGTGTCCCGTCTTTCTGGATCAGCCATCCTAAACTCCACATGCTTAGCCTTATCCCGTGCGGCTGCTTCAACTTGATACCTGTACCCATCAAATGTTGACGCTGCATCCATTGATAAACCGTGCATGATGTTACAAAGGTGATTATATCGCAGCGTCTCAGATTGCTCGAAATCAACTGAAACATTGGGCACGTAAGGAATGTGACCGTGGACTCTATTGGCTTCCTTCGTCCACCGGGCCAAGATATACTGTGGAGGGATTTCACGAGCATTCTTGGAGCTCAAAACCCTCAACGCGTGTCGACAAAGTATACCTTTATGCTCAAACAATTGACAGTTGCAATTTACCAACCCGGTGTCCATACATTTAGCAACGGTAAAATGTCTTATGTTCCTCGGAGTCGACGAAGAGCACGGATTGGCGAAATTCGTCACGTTTGTCAAAGCATAAACCTTGAGATCTCTGGTGGAATACTCGTGCAACTTTGTCATGCCATATTGATTAGACTTTAGTAGTTCATTTTGAAACTGTCTAAACATTTCCTTGGTATAGACTTGAGCCGCATGAACCTCCAAAGGTGAAAAGAGTAGTATGGCTCTTTCCCTGTAAACTGTAGCCGCGTCGGCTTCTCTCTCACGGTACAATTGCCTATCAACGGCTTTCTGCATCTCTAGTACGAACTCCACTATACTTGAAGACTGGCTTACGTACCCATCAAAGAATGAATTCATAGCTTCGCTTCTCGAGGTCGTAGTCATTCCGGCTGCAAAAAACTTCTTGGTGTAGGCACCGACCCACTGTGTCTTGATCGCATACAACGATTGTAACCAGGCATGATTGTGCAAATTGTAGTCATCCATTAACGTGGCCCACCTCTCCTCGAACACGTCTACCGTCAACGATTTCTTCACACATGTATTAAAGTCAGTCTTGAATTCCGGATGGTTTGCATATACATTGTGAAGCCGTTCGGGATATTTGTTGCTTATGTGCCACGTGCACAGTCCATGGTGAGTATCTGGAAGGACCTTAGCGATTGCATTTTTCATTGCCAGATCTTGGTCGGTGATGATGGTCTTTGGAGGAATATGATACATTGCTTGAAGCCACGTTTCAAATAACCACGTAAATGACTCCTCCGTCTCATCCCTAAGCAGGGCAAAGCCAAACGAGATTGACTGATAGTGGTGGTTCACCCCGGTGAACGGAGCAAAAGGCATAGAGTACTTATTGGTGCGGTATGTGGTGTCAAACGTCACAACATCCCCAAAATTTTGGTAAGCAGCTCTAGAACGGGGGTCCGCCCAAAATATAGTACTAATGCGG
>JAVXUO010000722.1:0-53283 GCA_033065855.1 Escallonia rubra | reverse complement strand
CCCAAGCCCTTCTCTTTCATCATCACCACAACCCTGCCAAACCCTATTTCTTATAACATCCCGATTTTTTTTCCGGAACGTTAAACAATCGATCGATCAATCACTTATTCATTTGATTATCTAAATTCGATAAGGAAGCCCTAATGTGTATAAGAGCTTCTACAGTAACTCTAACTCTCAATTACATTGTTCTTGATAAAACACTAAAATTAAATACTCGGGAAACTAAGTTCAACATTACTTCCCTCGCGGGGGCTTAACTAAAAGAAATAATAACATTTCCAGTCAACTTCTTATTCAGGCTCTAATCACTCCAAATATCCTATTGTTGGTGATCACCTGCGGAAAGAAAGTCAAAGAAGAGTGAACTTTTGAGAGCTCAGTAAGGTCGATCAAAGATTTAAAAACAACAAAACGATTCGGACGATCATTACAATTATAGTTAAATTATAATTTTTAAAAAATGATTTTCAAATAAAACCAATGCATTTTGATATAAATATAGGGATGAGTATGAACTCAATTCCTTAAATCAATAATCATTTCAAAACCCTTTAGGTACAATAAAATAGAAACATGAACATTGAACATGAGCAGTACACTATAGCAAAGCCACCTCGACAGTGCTCGATACGCTTTACATATGCATATGTACACTGACTAGCCCATTTAGGTACTAGTTTAACCCAACTAACAGACTATCCTTATAACGCAAAAAGTATGCACCATCATTATAACTTCCAAATTACTAACTCATGTCAACATTTGGAAGGAGTATATAAAATTAAAAAAGCTTTACGATGAGCGAATCAATAATCATATGAAATGAACAATAAATTTCAAGCAATCGCTTTAAGGCTCAATTTAGGGTTCACGGGGCAATTGAAAACATTTTTATATCAATCATAAAGATCAACATTCAATGTAGTTTATATAAACTGTTATTATAAGCATTTGAAATCAGAGGGTTCGGAAAGAAAATCATTACCTCGATCCCAGCTATGCAATGCTACGCAACCTCGATCAAAATTCTCTGGATAAACCTAGATTGACAATCTATTTGTTAGAACACAATTTATGCTACTATACTATAAACCTAATATCAGCTACCCACCACGTGCTAACTTCTAACTTCGAAATCGCTCAACTCAAAGCGAGTCTCGCACACGGCTCTACCCTAATTCCGAAAACCCTATACGTTCCTTAATGCGTAACGATATCCCAAAGTCATAATAAATTTTAACAAAACGCTTTTATAGCTTAAAACATTATTAAAAGTCAAAATATTTTCTGAATTTTTGAATATTTTCAAATTAAAGTAATTTCTTTGAATGTAAGAAAACCCATAATTAGCCATAATTATTTCTAGCTGAAAATAAAGTCTCATAATTTTTGTAACAACTTTAAAATATGTATAAAAATTACAGAAATTAAAATCAGAATTTAAAAGGCATCAAAGCTATTTTTAAATTACTCATTTTGCTAAAACCAATGCGATACATAAACTATAGCAAATAAACTCTAAAAATCACCAAACTTAATCTGGGACTTATTTATACTATAAAAACATTACTATAATTTTTTCAGAACATTTTCATGAGTTTAAATGCTCCAAAAGAATTTTGCAAATCTGAAATTCTAGAAAATACTAAAAATACATACGATTTCAGAAAATTATAAAATTTTGCCACAAATTCTAATATAGCTTAACATATTATACCACTACAAGAAAAGAGGGAATTAGCGACGGACTTTTAGCGACGGACAAAATTCCGTCTCTAAAAGTATTTTCAGCGACGGAATACACCCGTCGGGTAACGTCCGTCGGTAAAACTATTTACCGACGGAATAATTCCGTCCGCAAAAATAACCGTCGGTGAAAGTCGGGTTTTGCCGACGAACTTTTACCGACGGGTGTGTTCCGTCGGTAAAACTATTTAACAACGGAATACTTCCGTCGGTAAAAATACCCGTCGGTGAAAGTAGGGTTTTGCCAACGGACTTTTACCGACGGGTATTTTCCGTCGGTAAAAGCCTTAAATAGATCAGATCCCCTTCTTCTTTTCTTTCTCCCGTTGCTCTCTCTCTCTCTCTCTCTCTCACCGGCGATTTATCCTCCGTCGCCATCCCCGGCAACCTAGCCCCGACGGAATATATCCTGCCACCGCCTCCGACGCCGCCACTGCCGCCCATCTTCAAAACCGAAGGACCGCTGCTGCGACGCCACCACCACTGCTGCGCCGCCACCACAACCGCGCCGCCCATCTTCAAATCAGCCCAAGTTTCTGTAAGTTTAGATATTCATGATCGGCTTTTAGATATTCAGAATCATCTCTTTACCGTTTGTAGATTCTCGTAACTCGTATGGTTTGATTTTTTTTTGGTAATCGTATGGTTTGATATTATGTTACCCGGTAAATGCAATATATAATGAGAATGGTTTGTAGATTCTCGTAACTCGTATGCTTGGCTTGTAGATTCTATTATGGTTTGTAGATTCTCGTAACTCGTATGCTTGGCTTGGCGGGGTTGATCGACTCTTGGAGGAGGGTTCATCTTTTGGTTTTAAAAAAAGGCTTGGGGAATACGATAACACCAACACATAAATTAGCTTCATGGCCCCTTAGAAGGTGTTCAAGAGTTAGAAGTTACGAATTTTCCCATGATAAATTGGTAGATGTTAAAGAAAATGTGGTCTTAACCCTAAACCCTAAACCCTAAACCCTAAACCCTAAACCCTAATTAGTCATAATTGAACCCTAAATTGATTGCCCCAATCTAACCGAACCCTAATTGAACCCCCTAATCCAACCGAACCCTAAATTGAACTAATTGAACCCTAAATTGAATGCCTCAAATCAACCGAACCCTAAATTGAATCAATAGAACCCCCTAATTGAACCCTAAATTGAACTAATTGAATCCTAAATTTAATGCCTCAAATCAACCGAACCCTAAATTGAATCAATAGAACCCCCTAATTGTACCTAAATTGAAGTAATTGAACCCTAAATTGAATGCCCTAATCGAACCGAACCCTAAATGAAACTAATTGAACCCTAAATTGAATGCCCTAATACAATCGAACCCTAAATTGAAATAATTCAAGCGCATCGGATATGTGAATTTTGAACAGTTTTTAAAAAATTTGAACATTGCTCATTTGTTTGATAATTTTAGGTTGTTAATTGTGCGTTTTATAATTGTGATTATTGATCGAAGATTTTAGGTTATTAGCTGTGCATTTGAAGTAATTGCGATTATGAATTGATGATTTTAGGTTGTTAATTGATGATTTTAGATTGTTAATTGTGCATTGAGCATTTGAGATATTGAGATCATTGACGGAGGATGGGACCCAATTGGATTGAATGTGTGATTTTTGTTAATTTTTATTGCATTGAGCATTTGAGAATTGAGATTGTTGACGGAGGATGGGACCCAATTGGATTGAGATACCTGTTAGTTAGCGCAGACACGGACACCACGTCTGATCGACGGTGTCCGACATTTAGAAAACAAATTAACGTATGCCGATGTGTCCGGAGGTGCGTGTCGCTGGGCATCGGACACGTGTCCGGAGGCGTCGGACACGTGTCCAAAGGCGTCGGACACGTGTCGGTATGTGTCAGACACGTGTCGGTATGTGTCTGACACGTGTCCGGAGGTGTCAGAAACGTATCGGACACCATATCGACACCCTATATGAGGTGTCGGAATTGAGGTTGTTGAATGTGCATTAAATTTAGGTTAGTTAGGTTAATGCGACATTTTTAGCATGCACCCCCTGGAATCTAATCGTGGCTCCAGCGCTGGCTATAATTAGCCCTAATTAGTCCTGATTAACAATATTTTAGTAAATCAATTAACCCTAATTAGCTCTAACGAGCCTAATTAGTTTTAATTAACCCTAAGAACCTGATAAAATTCAAATTAGCTGTAATTACCTCAAATTAGCCCAAATGAACCCAATTATGCGCATATTGATTGTAGTTAGCCTAATTAGTCATAATTTGCACTAACATAACCCAATTACGCCTAATTAGCGCTAGTTAGGACTAATCAACACTACTCGGCACCATCAAAACCCTAATTAGGACTAAATAACCCTAATTAGTCCTAATCAACCCTAATTAGCTATAATTATTCGAAACTAGCCCTCACTAACATTAATTAGCCCTAACATAACCCAATTAAGCCTAATTAGCCCTAATTAGGACTAATCATCACTACTCGGCACAATTAAACCCTAATTAGTCATAATCAACCCTAATTAGCTATAATTATCCGAAACTAGCCCTCATTAACATTAATTAGCCCTAACATAACCCAATTAAGCCTAATTAGCCCTAATTAGGACTAATCATCACTACTCGGCACAATTAAACCCTAATTAGGACTACATAACTCTAATTAGTCCTAATCAACCCTAGTCAGCTATAATCATTCGAAATTATTCCTCATTAACATTAATTAGCCCTAACATAACCCAATTAAGCCTAATTAGCCCTAATTAGGACTAATCATCACTACTCGGCACAATTAAACCCTAATTAGTCATAATCAACCCTAATTAGCTATAATTATCCGAAACGAGCCCACATTAACATTAATTAGCCCTAATTAGGACTAATCATCACTACTCGGCACAATTAAGCCCTAATTAGGACTACATAACTCTAATTAGTCCTAATCAACCCTAGTCAGCTATAATCATCCGAAACTATCCCTCATTAACATTAATTAGCCCTAACATAACCAATTAAGCCCAATTAGCCCTAATTAGGACTAATCATCACTACTCGGCAATTGTTAAACCCTAATTAGGACTAAATAACCCTGATTAGTCCTAATCAACTCTAATCAGCTATAATTAATAATCGTGTCTTGTTCCCTAATAACCCAGTTAGCCCTAATTAGTCCTTGTACATCCCATAATTACTCCATGTTGCCCAGAGATGGTTCAATTACTCGCTCTTTACAAACCCTGCCTTCTTTATATTAATTGTTGTTTTGAGAAGTCCATTGGCAACGAGATGGTTCAACTCGTTGCCAACGAGTTCTATTTAATGTGGAATTGATAACATATGCAACGATCATTCTGCAGTTTTGATATTTCGGAAACATTCTTGCATATCTTATCAATTTCTGAACACATGCATGCATAAAAACCCTTAGTTCCCGTTCAAAGGTACTCATTACAAAGTAATGCCTTGTAATGAGCCTTTGGATGTCCAGTTTGGACAGTTTGGAAAAGCTAATTGTTTATAAAACAGTATTTTGACTCATGCTTTATGTTCTATGTCGTGGATATTTGGTACACGTTCTCGTGTGTTTCTCCGGGTGCATACAGATCTGGTGTTCTAACATCCGTCAAACCTTCCTGAGCAAGGTTAGATGAATGTTAGAACACCTAATCGATGTGGTGTACTTGGAGAAATGCGGGGAGGTGCTGCCGAATTTTCCACAGACATCGGACTAAGCATGAGTTATTCACTGTTTTATAAACATGTGCTTTTCTGAATGGGATAGGACCACTACCTGTTCAAGAGTGGAGGGGAAATATGTAGACGTGTTGTAACATTCATGCATTGATATTTACATCGGCAATACTTAATCACTGGTCATTATTGAAGGTGGTATACAGTACGATAATTCAGTCGTCATGTCAGTCGATCGAAGTTGGATGAAAAGGAAGAATGCTGAAGATTTTGAGTGTCGCGTTGACGAATTTCTCGACTTCGCTTATGCGCATCCTGCACATGTTGACCTTGATAAGATAAGGTGCCCGTGCGGTAGATGTGAGTTGTTGCACTGGAGAAAAAGAATTGAAGTAAAATGGCATCTTCGTCGGTACGGTTTTATGGGTGGATACACAAGGTGGACGCAGCACGGGAAAACGATAGTATTGTCGTCCAATCCCAAATCTCATTGGTATACAACTATCAAGTCCAAGAAATTGCCCGTGACATATGACAGTGAGCTAGACTCCTTTCAAGCCGACCAACCACGTGTCTTGTTCCCTGTTGAGGTCAACAACGAGGAGGACGATCTTCCTCTTCCGACAACACTTCTTGTGGGAGAAGAAGTCGTAGATGATGACGCGGAAGATTTAAAGTGTTGGAGATGATGTGACCGAGTCTACTGATGAAGAGGATGAATTAGAAGATGAAGAGGACGACGAGTCCCACGAAGAAGAGTGCGACGAGGATAGTGATGAAGATGATTCGCAAACTGAAAATGATTGACTTGTAATGTTGTAACATCACGGGAAAAATGTAGTAACATTTTAGAACTTGGTGTTTATTGATGTGTTTTTGCACATCCGTTCATATATATATATATATATATATATATATATATATATATATATATAGTGCCGATGATGATTTATGCCAAGATTATTGTTTTTCACGTGTTAATGTCTTTGTATATAATCTATATGAAGTCAGATATGGATAGGATACGGGCTATTCGTGGCCGGGCTGGACGCCGAGCTGCTTCCTCCCCGGTTAGTCCCACCTTGTCATTGCCTGCTGATGGCGAGGCACCGAGTGGTCGCGGACAGCCCTCGGGGGGCCAGCCCCAGCTGTCGCCGTCACCGTCGGCCCAGCCATCGCCGTCGCCGTCACCGTCGGCCTAGCCATCGCCGTCGCCCCAGCCATCGCCGTCGCCCCAGCCGTCTCCATCTTCCGCGGGTTCTACCTCAGGTATAGTTGATAACGGTGTTTCCTACATTTTCGCTAGCCCTATTTTAGAACTGTATTAATGTCTGTGTTTTGTAGGATCTCGACGAGGCCGTGGTCCGACACGCGGGGTACGCATCGACCCCCAGCGTAAACAGAGAGTTACGCTCACGCAGGAGGGCCTGTAAGTACTAAAAATATCACCTCATGCCTTATGTTTAAAAATTTTGGGTGTTAATTTATATTTGAACTGTATTAATTAATTTAATTACTTCTTTGGCAGGATCCTGGAGAATATGGCGAGGACGAAGATCGGCGTTCTTGTGAAGGGCCGATTCTTCGAGCCACGCCTGTACTGGAAGGAATGGGATGCCGCTGCGAGGGAGGCCCTATGGGAGGAGTGGCTGGTACGGTGAAGTATTTTTTTCAGCGTTAGTAAATGTTAAATTACAGTTTGTTTTATGTTGTTAATTTGTGTTATTGAATGCATTACAGGAGGGGTTCACGTTTGATACGCCTGAGCAGCAGGGACTGGGGCAGCAGGCTTTCTTTGCCTACATCGGCAAGAATTACCGCCGATGGCTCCACGATGCACGGGACCGGGCGAAGAGGGCGCTGCCCGCGGGTGCCCCGATGACGGACATGACGAAATATCCCCCACATTGGATATCTCACCGTGTATGGGGGGAGATGATAGATCGGTGGGCTGCGGATCCAGGTTGGGACGCCAAGAGTAAGAGCGGGGCTCAGAACAGACAGAACAGAGATCCGACGCACACGGGGGGGTCGGTGCCACACGACATCGTCCGACATATGAACGCGGTCGAGCACCCGGATCTAGAGGAGGATGAGGTCATAGCTCTGACCTATACTCAGACGCACGTGCGGAAGAAGGACAAGGACGAGACGCACCAGGCGGGCGACTATATTTCAGATATTGCCCGGCGGATCGATGTGAGTCAATTTATTTAAGTTAATCTGTTTCTTTCTATCCTCGATGTCTGTTTCGTTAATTAATGCCATAACATATCGTTAAACCACTATTTTTGCAGGCCTCGTATGAACAGCTAAGGGGGTCCGAGCAGCAGTCCGGACAGCCATCAGCGTCCAGTAGTACGGCTGCGAGTACTGGGGGGTTGAAGCGATGGCTGGATACGCCGGAGGTCGTGAATCGGCCGAAAGGCCGCATACGCGGCCTGCCTAGCACGACTCCTCGTGCCGTGATAGGAGCGTCCTCACCCCTGCTGCCCCTCCACAGACACCGGCTCCTCGGCCTCAGTTGCACGAGGAGGATATCGAGCGCATTGCTACAGTGGTGTGCCGGATGATGAGGGAGCAGGGCACTGCTGGACCAGCCGCCCCGGCCCCGGATCAGCAGGATCCAGATCCAGGACTCGGGAACCCCTGATGAGCCCCTTCCCGTGCCCGTTCCTAGCTCCCCCCCCCCCCCCCGCGCCCGGGTTGTACTCTTCTCCCCTCTCCTAACCGGCTATCTCCGGTTCCCGGCTTGTACATGTATTAGTTTCTTTTATAATAAATATTTTTTATAATTGATTATATATTTTTTTCTGTATTTCGCTTATTGCGCGTTGTTGTTGAGAATTGTATTTCTGTACAGGTTTAGGTAATTGAAAAATAAAAAAAAATTTAAAAAAAATATTGACTTTTGGCGACGGATTTATTCCGTCGCTAAAATATGCCTTTCAATTAAGTATTTAGCGACGGAATATTCCGTCGCTAAATAAGCTATTTAGCGACGGAATATTCCGTCGCTAAATATTTAATCCGTCGCTAATTGGACAAAAAAGATTATAAATTAAAATTTTAAAAATATAATTAGCGACGGACATTCCGTCGCTAATGAAAAATAAATCCGTCGGTAAAAATCACATATTTAGCGACGGATTTAAAAATTCCGTCGCTAAACTATTAGTGACGGGCTTTTATACGAGGGATTTTTAGCGACGGTGAATCCGTCGCTAATTCCTTTAGCGACGGATTTTGGGCTTTTAGCGACGGATTTCCCCGTCGCTAAAAGTCTGTTTTCTTGTAGTGTACTATAAACTTTTATGCGCTAATAATCACCATACACTATTGAATGTTTGCATCGTGCCTAATGCTAACCCAATACCAATAATTCACTTATCGTCCTCACAATTGCACACTCAACAACACCGCAACAGTGCTGTTACTCCCTTCCCCTTCCCCTTCCCCTTGTACCTACCCCAACACACTACCCACCTATCAAACTAACCACACAGCAGACACACTCACACGAGCACACGGCACACTCACACACACTGCACTAGACACAATCTACACTCACACAAGCACACTCTCACTCACAAAATCTCACATTGCACTCACTATAATAAATCACCTCCACACCCACAAACTCCATTGCACCCAACAGACCCACAAACACACATATGCACACAAGCATACATTAAAACACATCATACTCAACACACACACATGCACTACCTTAAAACACTCACATGCACGACACACTTCCACAATCACACACACACACACATTCCACACGGCAGTTGGTTCTTTTTCCTTGTTTAACACACACACACACAGTGGCGGAGGGAGCGGGGGGCACCGGTGGGCCGGTGCCCACCTGCTTGTGGTCACTTTACATGTTAATATACCTAAAAGTTTTAAAGATAGTTTAAAAAAATATCCTTTCAGTCATTTAAAATGTTAAACTTGAACAAATAAACCAAAAAAAATAGAAATAAAAACTTAATCTCCGCATAAAGTCAACTGAAAATTTTGATTTTTACTCTCATTTTTGCAGTTTCCAAAGCCTCAATAATTTTAAAGTCTTAAATTTTTTACTTCTAAGAACCCTTCCTTTTTTGTATCAATCTAGAGTACTGTGACAATTGAGTTTTAGAACTTATAATATGCAATTAGAAATTGGTAGAATTTAACAATTACTGCTAGTGTGATTGTTAATTTTAGATTGAGATTTTGGTGCCCACCTTAAAAAAAATTCTGGCTCCGCCACTGCACACACATAAGTTCACAAAAAAAAAAAAAAAAAAAAAAGGCAATACTCATTTCCTTCTTGTCTCTTCCACACACACACACACTCATGCACTCATTTGAGTTTAAACACACACACATAACACATTCACTGTCGTCAGGCAGTGCTCTCCCTTTTCTACCCAATACACACATTAATCACACGCATAACACATACATATATGGGCTGTTTTGCAGCCCCTATTACACCTCAGACACCCACTTATTCACACACCAAAATCCCTCCCCTCTTGCACACAGTTCGACCCACATGCGACCACCTTCGTACGGCCGTGCACAACCGCACATGGCTGCTTCATTTCAGCCCTTCCTTCACGTAAATATGGCAGCCACCATGGCTGCCCTTACCATGTCCCTCACTGCCTCACACACCCATTTTTTTTGCACAACTCACGGCTATTTCCCCCTCCCTTTCACCACAATACACACACAGTTGCACCGCCCCACCTCACAGCTCTCTATTCTCTAAACACGCTAAAATACTGTAAACTAAGAGCAAAAATAAGAGGGATGGATGCTTACCGAAATCAAAACTCAAACTCGCCGGATTCCGTCAACGTCGGTCTTCTCTCTCTCTCTCTCTCTCTAGTCCTCTCTCTGTCTTTTGATTAGCCTTTGACAGAAGAAGCAAGGTGCTCATTTTCTTAACCGAAAATGGTTTAAGGTAAGTCTTAATTTCTCCCTACATCCCCCCTAATTTTCCATCCCTTGTTCCCTCTCTTGTTTCCTTCCAAAAAAATGAGTTGACTATAAATTTTCAAATAAATCAGATTTTGAATTTATTTTATTCATTTATTTATTTCTTTACTAACCCGCTTCACTAATTATCGCTAAAAGTTGATAATAAAAAGTCGATCACACTATTTGTCACTAAAGACTTGAATCGGTATCACTTATACTGCATCCGTTAACTTATAACGTATGGTTTTCTAAAAATTTCGCTAAGAATCATAATGTTTAATGTTCACCAATTTGTCGCTAAAGGTCTCCAAAAATATCATTACGCTACTTATCACTAAAGACCTCAATCAATAATGACTATCGGTAAATTATAACTTATAGTTCCTAAAAATTTAGTCGCTAAAGGTTACCGTTAAAATATTGTTTATGCAAATCGACCTACATATTGCGTATGAAAATCGTCGCAAAAGAACTCAAATAATTATTTATAAACTTGTCGCTAAAGAAATAAACCTGCTATAGTCTACTCTACAACAAGATTCATTTATTGCAACTTCTAATCATTTAAAGAAAAGAATGTCGCTAAAGAAATAAACCTGCTATAGTCTACCCTACAACAAGATTCATTTATTGCAACTTCTAATCATTTAAAGAAAAGAATGTCGCTAAACATCCTAAATGATACCACTCACAACAACCGTCGCAAAAGATCATCTAGTATCACTTACAAAAATTATCATCTATGAAATTAATAATCAGCTAAATTTATCATAAGCCCAACCCTTAGGTTAGGGGTATTACACTTCTCCTTCGTAGCCACAACAATCCCACTGCCGCATCGCGATCTGAAACATTGCGATCTAGGTTTCAATCGCATATTACGATCTGAAACCCTTGATCTTAGTTTGTGCGATTAGGGTTTGAATTGTTGTTGTTTAGGATTGTTGACGTGGGTTTGTGGTGTTTGGTCTTGGTGCAATGGTGGTGTGTGGATGACAGATGGCAACGACAGGACTGGGCGGTGATGGCGACGGCTGGATTAGGTGGGGTGTTGGTGATGACGGGATTGGGTGCAATAGGTGGCGACGGTGGGATTGGATGAGGCAGATGGCAACGTCGACGGTTGTGGGTGGGGCAGGTGGCAGACAGCCGGTGGTGGAGGTGGATGTGGCTGGGTTGGTGAATGCGGTGACTAGGGTTTGGTTTTATTGGATGAGGGAAGAAAATTAGGACTTTGGGAGAAAGATATAAACAAAGGGCATTTTAATCATTTCATTATATTAATATTTATGAAACGCACTTCTCAGGAGCGTGAGCATCACGCTCCGTCAACTTGAACAATTTCTTTAACGATTGCAACAAAATTGACACCTCAGGTGTCTATTTGCAATATTTGTAACTTTATGGGTCTTTTTGCAACAAGCCCAAACCACATGGGTATTTTGCAATTTTCCCTATTTTTCAATAGTTTAGATGTATAACTGTACCTACCTCAGGAGCTGCTTCTTTCAAGTCCACGTCACCAAGGCTCGCCCACAAATTCTCATGTACGAAATTTCCTTTCAAGTTCTTTGCACCCACAAGTTTCAACACCAACTTCCTATGTTTTTGTGGGTGCCTCCATGATGTTCAATCGTACTCTGTTGTCCAAATATCTTGACAAAAATTGTGTGTGCCAACACCGGAAAGCCTTCCTTTGTTGCGGGAAAATATAATGGCTAATGTCATGGTCAGTTGATATAATCACGGGCTCACCGAGTAGACTAGTGCGAAAGGATGGCCTATATATATATATATATATATATATATATATATATATATATGTGTGTGTGTGTGTGTGTGTGTGTGTGTGTGGGAGCTGATAAAATGATAGCACTATCAACTTAACTCAAGTTGCTAGCGCAATCTGGCCGTCCACGGGCGAGAATGGACGGCCAGATCACGCGCCACAACAATGAATTTTTTCACCGTCCGCTACATAATGTAGCAGACGGTAAATTATCGTCCACTACATTATGTAGCGGACGGCCAAACAGCGCTAGCAACTTGCTAGCACTATCAACGGATCAGCTATATATATATAAACTCAAAGAAGCTAAGATGAACTAATTATTTACTGACCTATCGAAGAAGAAAAGATGAGAATCATTTATAACAATACCATATGCGAAGACTAGGCTGCTCTCGTTCAAATTGTCTTTATCGAAATAGAGGAATGAATACTAGATTAAATGTTTACTAGAATTGTTGCTAAGCATGACTATAGTACGTGAATAGGCGATTTCAAAGCCACAATATCTTAGAGTAATGTTAGCTTTTGAGTTTTATTTTTTTAAAATTTCTCAATTGGGAAATATTAGAACTGCATTTCATATATATAACTAAAGGGGGGAGGAATCGAACTCGGGACCTCGAGGTCACTCCTCGAGGCCCCTTGCCAACTCCACCAACCCCTTTGGGTTAGCTTTTGAGTCTTTGTACCACCTGCTTCAGTCTGTTGTACACTCCTTTGGAATAAGTCATTGTTGTTTAACAATAAGCCTATCCTAATTAATTACTAAAATGAAGGGCTACAACCACCGAAAACATCCTTGGTTGCAACCAATCTTTGCCCCCGCCACCGCCATGCATTCAGGTTTCCATAGAGCATTTTTGTTTGCTTTACTTATGTGCTCTGGTTTCAGTTTAAAACTTGTTCATATTTGGCTCATGTTTTTTCCATCATCTCAGAGGTGCTTTTTAGCCATTAAATAAAAACAGGAAAAATTAAAAGCTGGAGAGTGACAACATCTAACGATCTCTCCGGCAGACATGCATCCTTATCAAACAACCTTCGGCCCATGCCTTGGTCTTACCTCGACACTTTTTTCTGGATGAAGGGTGGGAGATCATTCAGCTTGTAATGGAAGAAGAAGTACTGGATTAATTGTTTCTCCAATCCAAGGCAATCGCATTGAACCACACTTCGAAAAAGCAAAGCCATGGAAACTTAGCAAAACTTCCATGCCTCCTTGCTGGTATACGTAACATGCACGAGGAGATCGAGGAGCTGCTTAAATAGAGAGTTGTGGCATAAGCAAACTTTAATTTGTTGGCCCTGTAAGCTTAATTTTGAGCGGTAAATGGTCCGAGACAGGTGAGAATTGTACTCTTCTAACTTTTAATTTTCTTCTTTCCAACAAAATAGATCAAGCTTGAGTTATTTGTCTTGAGACCCTCTTTGAATTGGTCTCATGGCATAAATGCTAGAATACAACTTTTCGCTTTGATCTGCATTATTGAAGAAAAAACTTACTCTTTTCTCTTTTTAAATGATTGGTCGTGATGTTACAGTACAACTAATAGATTTGACATCGGAAAGTTTATGGTTGCAACCATGATTTTATAGCAAACGCTATAACTCCAGTATAAGACTAATCAGTGCTCGTTAAGTGCCTAGTGTCCAAAAACAAATTGACTCTAAAAAAGATTTAGATGTATGGCTTTGATCCTGTTACAACTAATTAGTCATATCATTCATGTTCTATTAGGCTATAATATTGCTTTTATTATAGGGAAAATTGCGTAAAATACCCCTGTGGTTTGGGGTCGTTGCAAAAAGATCCCTCATATTACAAAAATTGCAAGAAGACACCGAAAATTGTAAAAGTCTTGCAATCATCAAAAAAATCGTTCAAACTAACTGCATGTGATGTTCACGCTTCTGAAGAGCGCGTTTGGTAGAGATTAACTTAACAAATGACAAAAATGCCCTTTATATCTTCTTCCTTCCCCAAATCTTAAGCCCTAACCACCACCGCCGCCGCAGCCATCTACTCCCCCAAATCGCCGCAGACGCAGCTCCCTCAAGCCCAAAACCTAGTCGCCACCCTCATCAGGCCCATCGACCACCACCACCCCTTCTTTCTGCCACCTCCCATTTTTGCCACCATTGTTCAGCCCCATCTACCTTTGAAACCGCTAGCCCTAACCACCCACAGAGATCCCTATTTCGCCGCTGCTAGCCCCTTCATCAACCCAAGCCAAGTGCACCGCCCCACCGGTGCCTTACCGCGAACTCCACGTCACCAACCACAAGCCTATTGCGCCACCTCCACCATTCTGATTCACAAACCACAAGCCTATTGCGCCGCCTCCACCATTCTGATTCACAAACCACAAGCCTAGATCTACAATTCAAAAAAAAAACCTAGATCTACAAAACCACAAGCCATCAACCCCATCCACATGCGCCGGCGCCGCCACCACTGATGCCGTTCAAGGGTTTCGGCGGAAGATATCTCTCTTTGTCGGCACTAGATCGACTTTGCCGCTACGGGAAGCTTGCCAGGCAGCCGTGATTATCGCCGGGTGAGTTTTCGCAGTCGGCCCTAACTTCGATCTCTGCCACCAGAGGATTTCTAGTCACATGATTTTGGATTTTTTTTTTTTTTAGGATTTTCTAGTCACAGTCGGCCCTAATTGTAGATTTAGGGTTTTTTTTTTTTACCAAATAGTCTTGGTTTTGGAATTACAATATATACATAGAGGGCAATTTAGACATTTTCATCATTCTGTTACGGGAATCGTCGGTTCCAAGACTTTTGCAATTTTCGATGTCTTCTTGCAATTTTTGTAACATGAGGGGTCTTTTTGCAACGACCCCAAACCACATGGGTATTTTACGCAATTTTCCCTTTATTATATTATTAATATTACTGTTTTAGTATATATGGCGCTTTAGGTGTTTCATGAGTTAGTGTTAAGAAAGTATATATGGTACGTATTGAGGGTGTTTGAGGGAATCAAAGGAGAAGTTAAAGAAACTAAAGAACTCAAAAACAAGAGCAAAAAAGCATCCAAGCAAAGCCAAATTGGGCTCAAAAGTAGGAGTGTAACTTGAATGGCTTGCGTTGGATTTTACCCAACGAAAAAAATTTGATGTGTTTTAAAAGTCCTACGATCTTTAACCAAGAAAATAATGACAAAATTGGGTTGAGTTGGGTTGGGTTAAATGGGCTTTTTTTGGGTTTTAATGGGTTGACCACATACGATAAATCTGTATCTTATTTAAATAAAACATGGAATGGTGGATGCCGACAATGGTTGCCAATGGCAGTGCAGCTGTCTGCGATGGCGGCGCAGCTGGCAGTGGTGGTGACTGGCAGTGCCGGCGACGGTGATGGATGTCAGTGGCGGCGGTTGTCGCCAGAGGCGCTGGTGACTGTTGCTGGCAACGGAAGCAGTCAGAGTTAGGTGGCGGCAGTTGTCGAAGTCGACAGTGACTGCCGGCGATGGCAGTAACCGGAGTCGACGGTGCCTGCCAACGCAGCGGCAATGGTGGTTCAAAAATATAACTTTTGACCAAATGGATTTTAAAATTCCAAGCCAAATAACCCACTAATGTATGAGCTTAGCCCATTCTAACCAATATTGTAATTATGTGGGTTGGGTTGGGTATAAAATTCAACCCAAAGTCACATCTCTACTCAGATTTTACAAGTGAGTCATCTATCTCCATATATTTTATTTTATATTCATAAAAGTGTTCATTTAACTCATTTCTTGATTTTATGAATTGTTATGAATTATATGTGCACAATTTCCGATAGTAGTAAAAAGATAAATTTAATAGAAATCTTTAAAGTGGAGGTATCGTATAGCACAACGCTTAAAAGAGATGGGTCAAAGAGCTTATTTCCCCCAAACTAAAATTATCTATACTACTTATAAAAATATAAATGTTGTAAATCATTTCTGGACGATTTTTTCATCCGTTAATTACGTTAATAACATTCTTACCTATCTTTTATGACTCCCTTTTAAATTTTGTTGAAATTAAATGAACATTGGATACAATGAATCTATTCTAAACATTGGAAAATAAAATGTATGATAAGAAAGAAATAAAGAAATTGATTTATTACTCCCTTTTTAATTTGGTTGAAATAAAGTAAACATTGGATAATGAATTGGGCAATAAGAATTGTGATTTTTTTTCTTTACTTTTTTAGGTTGGCAAACAACTAACCAATTTAAAACAAACAAAAAAAAAAAAAACAGGGTAAATATGCATAAAAAATGTGTTTTGGGGGGGGGGGGGGAAGGGTTGAATATGGCGCCAATTTGAACTTAAAATCTGTTCAGTTATTGCAGTTGAAGACCAGAAGCTTTGCATGATGTACAACATTTGTACTTTGAAATGTAAAACATCAGTTGGTCTTGAAAATTACATATCTTAAGTGTATATTATGAACCAATTTAACAGATTACAAAAACAAAGATGCAGATTCATTATTTTTCTCCGTTTGCTCTTCTTTCCAGGAGCACCATCAAACATATCTTCAATCCAGAAACCTACAAAAAAAATTTTCAAACACTAAACTCATTACAATTGCCAACATCAAATATACATTTCTTCTAAAACAAGTTAGAGAAATAAGAACATAATTGAATTATATTATTTTGATAAAAAAAAAAGCTAATGATATCGCTTCAAAAATTACTCTCGACCATATTCTCGTGTAACGCACGTGTTCCGTACCGGTAGTTTTATAGTTTTTTTTTTTTTGGGTGCAAACTGCAGTTTTATAGCTATAGGGGGAAAACTGCAGCTTGAGAATAATGTGACGGGTGGCGCTCGTTGGCAGGCTTCTTTGTGGGGCCCGGGCCAACGTTCTGCAATGCAGTATATGTGATGCTCTGGCCAATCACGGGATTACCGTCTTCAGTATGATTTTTTTTTTTTAATTCCGCCCCCCCGGGGTAAATAATAGGTTTTTGTTTTTTTCTCAATTATTACCATTAAAATCCACAAAACAGCATGTTTTGCATTTCTTAAAATCAGATCTCAGTTTCGTTCCTCTCTCTCTCCCCACCACTTACTACGCTCTATCTCGGATCCGGAAAGGTACCTACCCTTTTTATTTTGAGATTCGATCCTTCTCGCTTTTGCTGTTCCAATTCGCCGAATCGTTGATCCGCAAAATCACTCAATTCGGTTTCGATTCGTGTACGTATGCATATGTGTTTTGCTGTCGTTGATCCGTTATTGGTCTTACTTTGCCCTAGCTACCTTGATCACAGTCACACACGCACGCTGTTATGTTGATTGGGTGAAATTCTATGGATCAGTTTGTACTTATTGTGTTGCTGGCCTCTGGTTGAGTAGTTTTGATTATGAACTGTTAGTGATTGTGGTTTAAATGCTTGATTTTAGTGGCATTTTGTTGATGCTTGCGTTGTCATTTTTATTCAGGTTTAGTATGGGAGTGGCGCAGAACAATATCAATATGGAGGAGGGAACACTGGAGATTGGCATGGGTAATTTCTCTGTTTTACCTATGTGGATTACGTACTATAAGTAGTTGTTTCTCTCCAATTTTATGGTGAATAGGACGTTCAGGGATTACCTTCTCTAAACTTCAACATCACTGTTTGAAGTGAAGTTTCAATAGATTAGTGCAATTGGATTAGGAATAGAAACCTTAGTATTTGCGCACTACCATTTTTGGATTAAACGGATTAGTATTGTCTTGCGTTCAAGTTGTAATCAAAGTGCCAATCACATATCGTGATTGGAAACTTCAGCATAACGGCACCGAGTTGAGCTTGAATCATGTACTGATCACTAGCTATTGGGGATAGAAGACAACGACAATAAACTATGCCAGCATGAAAAGTCTTTGATTTACTGAAACGGTAAACTTAGTGGGCCCAAGAAAAAAGACAAACTTATATCTTACATGTTAATCCAGAGATTTGTGGTTTTTATAATAAATGGAATATTTTTAACTGCCATACGATCTTATTATAGTGATCACCAATCACTCTTTGTTGTAAAGAGACAAATGCTCAAAAGACTGGGGTACATGACATGAATGTGTATGCATGGGTTTGGGCCCAGATATTTTAGCCAATTACAAGATTTTATTTGCATGTCCATTTGTCATGGTGCAGGTGTATTACACTAAATTAACTTACTTCAAGTACTGATGAGGATTCTATGCTGAGTTAAGAAGTTGCTGGTAGTCCTAGCGCATGGAGAGAAAAGTAAAAGGAGACTTGTGAGATTTGTGTGCTAGTGTAGTGTGCTCAAAGTAACATGAGAATTGGAAATTTTGTTTTTTTTTAATTGATAAGAAGCTTTGCTTCGAGTGGGTTCAAATACCTTACCATTTCTTAGTTAGTACATACATTATCTCGAAATAGAGACTCATAGTTTGACTCTGTTAATTGAGGCTGACATCACTCTCAGTGCGAATATACCTAGGGAACACATGCATGGCACCGTTATGTGTGTCTTCTGTGACATCTGGAAAGTGTGAAGTTTATTTGAATTCATGACCTCTTTGTTGTGCAAAAGTAACTGGTAGCCTTTCAGTTCTTCCCTTAGTTGCAGGAAACTCCTAATATGGTGACGCTTCTCTCTCGAAAACTCGCTTTTGCGATCTCAAGTTAGGAGCTCCATGGGGATCTCGTCCCAAGCCAATATGGAAACTTGATCTCATCAGCTAGAGGTGTCAAAAGGGCCGGGCGGCCCGCGGGCTGGCCCGACCCGGCCCGTTTTGGCCCGGCCCTGCCCCGCCCTCTCGGTGAACAGTGACGGCCCTAAACAATTGGGCTTGGGGCCAGGCCAAGAAAATCCCGGAAAAAGCCCGGGCCTCGCCCTGCCCGAAAAGGCCCGGTTTTGACCCGGCCCAAAAAAGCCCGGTTTTGGCCCGGTTCAACATCTATCTTCTTCTCACCTTCTCTTCAGTACCCATCTCACAAATCCAAACCTGAAACCTTTCAATCAAAACCTCACACAGGCTTGCACCCAAGAATCTAGCCCGAAATTGGCCATGACGCGGTTCCAGGTTCCTCCACGAGTGCACCGCCTACCAGAGTTCCGTCGACCTCAGCCTCGACGCCATCGTCTCCCACAGCGCCGACCTCGACGCCATCGTCTCCCACAGCGCCGACCTCGACGCCATCGTCTCCCACAGCGCCGACCTCGACGCCATCGTCTCCCACAGCGCCGACCTCAACCGCCACCTCGTCAAGTCCGACTCCGACCTCGTCCTGTTCAACGTCGAATCCACCTCCGATCTCGCCGACCGCGTCAGCCTTAAGGTCCGCGAGCTTGACCTCGCCCAGTCACGCGTCTCCCACACCCTCCTCCGCATTGACGGCCACCCTCCATAATCATCCCTGCAACGACAGCAGCGGCGGAGGCGACGATGCTCACGAGGTGGTGACGGCGATGCTAGGTGTGGGCATCGATGCCGTGTTGTCCTTTAAGCGGCGGCGGCCGGCAGTGAAGGCTTCTGCCGTCAGATCCCACCGCCACCATCGCCTACCATCAACCTCAGTCCTGTGACTATCTACCTCGGCCATGTAACCGCATCGCTCAAGAGCTAAAGGCGCCTCCTCGGATGAAGCCAGTTTCACAAAACAGGGGAGAACAGGGGGAAAGGCGAGAGAGAAATGTTAAGAACGTGAAGAACAAGAGAGAAGAGGCTGGAGAAGAACAAATCCAGCTAGCTCCCAAGAAAAAAAATAGGCCTGGGCCCGGCCCTAGGCCCGGCCCTAAAGTTAGGGCCTAGGGCTTGGGCCTGGACAGGGCCTCCATTTCCTAGCTTTAGGTCCGGCCCGGGCCCGGCCCGATTTTCAAGGCCCGAAGCCCTAAATGGCCCGGCCCGTTTTTTGGCCCTCTGGGCCCGGGCCGGCCCAAGCCCGGCCCTTTGACACTACTACCATCAGCTGGATAGAGATGCATGGAACAAGTGAGAGAGTACCCGAAAATCAAGCCATTTTCAACTCAATTCCTTGTTTTACTCTTCCATCAAGTCTTTAAAGCCTTCTTCTATGTTGTTGTTGGCTACCCTCCTCTCTCTCTTCTGTGAGCTATACTAAACAAATGATAATACTCTTTACGCATTTATTTATTCAAGCCGCTCCCAACCTTTGATTCTTCTTGGTGCTTACGCTCCCCCGCCCCTTCTCCCGCCCCCCCCCCCCCCTTGTGCAAGTAAGGTTCTTCCTTTCTTATTGCCTATCAGTTCTAAAACTACTGTAGGCTTGAGTTCCTTTAGCCAATGTCACTCATTAAGAAGAAGATTATATGGTTGTTATAGCTTTTGGACATGTTTTTTTAAACCCGCACCTTTCTGTTTATGCAGAGTATAGAACAGTCTCTGGAGTTGCTGGACCACTGGTTATCCTGGATAAAGTTAAGGTGTGTATGTCTCTCTCCATTACTCTTTAGTCCTATTCATGCCTTCTCAATTGTGAAAGTATGTGGTGTGCATATTTGACTGTTATGTCATACAATATTATCTAAATGTTCAGGGACCCAAGTATCAAGAGATTGTCAACATTCGTTTAGGAGATGGAACCACTCGACGTGGTCAAGTCCTGGAAGTTGATGGGGAGAAAGCTGTTGTTCAGGTGATTACTGGTTGGAATGTCCTATATCTGTTGCTGTATAAGGAGGAGTTACATCACCCATGAACCCCCAAGCTATAGAAAACAATACTTATGAAGGAGCAACAATAAGACAATATAATAGATATTGGCCCCTTTTTACTGCTCTTAAACACATGCAGCAACGGTAGACAATAATGATATTCTCTCAGATTATTATTCTATACTTGGATGTTATATATATCTGTCCATTGAGCTCCTCTCACTTCTGTAAACCTTAGCTACTTTTCTGTACGAGTGTTGTTTATAATCCAGGAGATATTATGCACTTCAAACACCCCCCAACAAACAAAACACACAACCACAAAAAAGAAAAAGAAAAAAAGAACACCGCCCACCCCACTCAGTACAAACTTCTTTCATGCAACATATGATGCTTAACCTTATCTTCCTTGTGTCAGGGTTGGGTCATTTTTTTTTCCCAGGGCTCAGGTGTGGGTCATATTTTGATAGCATCTGTCTGGCACTTGGTGACTGATCTGTAGCCCATAAACTGTCCTTCCATTCTGCCCACTTTTCCAAAGTTAGGAAATACTAGGAAGAAAAGCAACCAAAGTAGCTTTGGACATGGTGTTGTGTGCTCCATTATTCTGTAATTTGTAGTTTTCAGCAATTGAATGTTCTTAATATTAACATTGAATTTGCTTCCATACATTTTCTTGAGGCTATGTTAGATGATCTAGAGCTTGTTGGTTTGTGGTTATTCTCAGTGCATGCGCTCGTTAATCTTTTTTTGGATCTCTTCTTTAGGTTTGTGCTCAGCAAATGTGTTTTTCTGGATGTCTTACTAAAACTTTACGAACTACGTTTTTGTACACTACACTTCAAACTGCCCAGAGTTGACCGGGGTATCTTTATTTTACGCCGTCTGGTGATTCAGCTGCTCCATGTAAACTATCTGCTCTGGAACACTGTTCCACTGGGAAGTTATCCTTGAGAAATTCAATAGACCAGTCTTTGGTATAGTTGAGCATTTCTGCCTTAGAGCTTTTGCATTTGACCTCTGGGTGACAATGCATATGATGAATGTATCTCGGTGCAATGCTTCGGATATTTTTAATCCTTGATCCGTTCTCATAAAGTGTAGAAGTAAATGCATATACCAATATATTACTTCGCTCACGGGGTAACCTCTTCACCAGGTCTTTGAAGGAACATCTGGAATTGACAACAAATACACTACTGTCCAGTTTACAGGGGAGGTATACAATTTCTCTGTTGCTTCTAATTCTTTTCCTTTAAATTCTTTTGTCATGGGTTCACTTCATGCACCTATGTAAGAACCACCGTTTGCATGATTGTGTTGGGTCTTCTTAGCATATGAATCTTAGTAGCAGGAAACTTCTCATATACCAATGCTTCTCTCTCGCAAACTCGCTTTTGCAATTCCAAGTTAGGAGCTCCATGGGATGGCGTCCCAAGCTAACATGGGAACCTGATCCCTTCAGCTGGACAAAGATTCATGGAACAAGTGAGAGTATCCGAAAATCAAGTCCCTTTTGAGTCAATCTTTTGTTTTTCACTTCCTTCAAGTCCGTAAAGCCTCCTTGTCGTTGCTGACTACTTTCATTGAGAGAACAGAGCTTGTCAACATTCTCTCTCATTCATATTTGGCCCCACGTCTAACCCTATTAGATGGGAGATGTGCCGTCTAGAGATGTCTCGAGAAGTGAACATCAGTATCAGAATCACTTTTACCTTTGTTATTTTCAAAGGTAAGTAGCTGGTAGCCACTTGATGTGACGAGTACAAAGTAACAATTCACTCGCTTATTGTATTTTTTAGGAAAAAAGCGCGTACACCATAATATATATTAAACAATTGGTAATACTCATGTAACGCGTACACCATTATTTTCAAAGGTAAGTAGCTGGTAGACACTTGATGTGACGAGTACAAAGTAACAATTCACTCGCTTATTGTATTTTTTAGGAAAAAAGCGCGTACACCATAATGTATATTAAACAATTGGTAATACTCATTACGCATTTATTTATTTGATTCGCTCCCAACCTTAGATTCTTCCGGTTGCTTACGCACCCTTGCCCCAGTTTCCTCTCTTGCCCCGCCCCCGCTTCGTGCAACTAAGACATGAACTACATGATAATTTAGGTGTTCTAAGGATATTAATCCCAATTCTTTTATTGTTCCCCTTCCATTCCATCTTTTCTCCTTCGAACTAGATTTCCATATCAAAATGACATAAGTTAAACATTGCATTACAATAACTGCAAACCTGGCTAATATCTTTAAGGTTTACTATGCATTAGTAGTTGGTATAGTCTAACTAATTATATGCTGATTAGCCATCTTAGATGTTCTGTTGAAGTGCACTTTCTTCTTTTCGCTGCCCATGCAAGGAACTACATTCTACATTTTGCATACAGGCTGCAGATTTTAGACATTAAACTTTTGTACACTACTGATCAATTTCATTGCCATGCTATTGTATGCGATAGTGATGAACTTCTTATATTAAGGTGTTAATAACATCATTAAAAATTCATTGCATGTAGGTGGGTCAATTTGTTATGTTAGGCTTATTCATAAACCCAAATTTACATGTTTGACCGTGAGGATCAGTTAGTGGTCACCTTCATTTGTTGCCATTCATGTATACTTTATCTATATTGGATCTTACCTTTGGAGCATTTTCTGCCCTTTCTTATGATCTTTTGCTACTTATATTCAGGTTCTTAAAACTCCTGTCTCATTGGATATGCTTGGGCGCATATTCAATGGTTCTGGGAAACCAATCGATAATGGTCCTCCAATTTTGCCCGAGGCTTACTTGGATATTTCTGGTAAGTTCTTTTATTGTGCAAGTAACACAACCGCATTCACATATGTGGAGCATAAACTGGTGTTGAAAATCATGTAATCTGTTCTTCTGTCCATTTCAGGGAGTTCTATTAATCCTAGTGAGAGAACCTATCCTGAAGAGATGATACAGACTGGCATCTCAACCATCGATGTCATGAATTCGATTGCTAGGGGACAAAAAATTCCTTTGTTTTCTGCCGCTGGTCTTCCCCACAACGAAATAGCTGCCCAAATATGTCGTCAGGCTGGCTTGGTGAAACGGTTGGAGAAAACTGAAAATCTTCTTGAGGTATGGTCTGCATACTGCCATTTTCATTGTGTAATGCTAGATTATGGCGAGGGATTGGACACAGTTGGAATATCATGACACTGCATTTTCTGATTTTTGTTCCAAAGTAGCGTAGTCCTCTATTTAGTGGTGAATTGCTTCTTTTTTTGGACTTAGTACCCATAAGTGCAAGCAGAATTGGTGACGATGACTGTTCTTCCATTATATCAAGAAAATTTGGTCGAGTGGTAACAATTGTGTTCTCGTGCGCCATCTAAGTCAGTCTAGCTTATTCTGGAGTGCCCTAGAGGTCAAATTATTCAAGTTGGGAAACTTGTCATGTTTTTCTTATCATAAAGTTGGTTTCTTGTTCTTGCGTCTACTTAGGTGGTCAACACTGAAAAGGAGGATTCATTCATGAGAACCATGCTAGTTGTACTTGTTATTAACTCCTTGGTTTTTCAGGGCGGTGAGGAGGAAAATTTTGCCATTGTATTTGCCGCTATGGGGGTCAACATGGAGACAGCACAGTTTTTCAAACGTGATTTTGAAGAAAACGGATCAATGGAGAGAGTGACCCTTTTCCTAAACCTGGTAATTCTGTCAAGTTTGTATAAGTTTCATGATATCTGCTTCCTGGAAGTCATATTTTTTCTTAAGTTAGTGCTATAATTATCGTAAAGATGTCACCTTTTAGCAGTTGTTTCTTACTTGCTCTTCCTACAGGCCAATGACCCTACAATCGAACGTATCATTACTCCTCGGATTGCTCTGACTACTGCAGAATATTTAGCATATGAATGTGGGAAGCACGTTCTTGTCATTTTAACAGATATGAGTTCTTACGCTGATGCTCTTCGTGAGGTAATTGAGCACATATTTACTTAGCACTTTCTGGGGCATGACTCAAATGCATTGCCAAGTTAACAAATTGAATTATCTTGCGTTGAGGTTCTGTTCATTTCCTATAAGGATCTATTACCCTTACAGAAGTTATGGTGTTACAAACTGCTATTTGGTAGTGTAGGTATCTGCTGCACGTGAGGAAGTTCCTGGAAGGCGTGGGTATCCTGGGTATATGTATACTGATCTGGCAACAATCTATGAGCGCGCTGGACGGATTGAAGGGCGAAAGGGCTCGATCACACAAATTCCAATTTTGACCATGCCTAATGATGGTATCTAATAAGACATTAATTAGTCGAGACCGTAGTTTGTGTTCTTTGAATCTATCTGACCTGGATAGTTAAATGAACAGATATCACACATCCGACTCCCGATCTTACTGGTTATATCACCGAGGGACAGATATACATTGATAGACAGCTCCAGAACCGACAGGTGATATGTCCTTTTGGGTAAAGTTATCGAGTTTTTATTGGTGATGAAAATTTTAACTTCATGATTTGCAATGGAATGCATGGTAGCTTGAGTGTCAATTAGTGCTCTGGCCTTTGAACATTGTGCAACACTCTGTGGCTAGGTGTGAGACGGTTGGTATCGTATCCTACCTCAGGAAATGCCACTTGGAAATTGCATTTATCCTGGCGCCGTATCTGTTTACGGACAATCTGCAGCTAATTAGCTGGCGACTGGGTGTTTGCCCCTGGCTCCTAACTGAGCTTATCCCTGTGTGTCTTTATGTTTACACTACTGGAGAAAGAAAAGAAGGGCTGAAGCCTGCACATACCGATAGACATGTAAAATTAGTGCTGTATGAGCGACACATTGGAGACTTTGCAAATGACGTGGACGTTACCTCAGCTTGAATAATTAGCAAGAACCAAAATTTTCGTATTGTTTGACAGCATTGCTGAATTTATAGACTTTCTTCAAGTTTGTGTGTTTAAGTTTGGTCAAGTTGTGGCTATGATTTTGTCTAGTGCTTGCTAAAGTTTGGCCATTACTCAAAAGATTTCTCATAACATGACATACATGAAGCTTAGCTTTGAGAAGCTGAATCTTTGATACCTAAACGCATCAAGCTCAGGAATGGACCGATTGTGGGTTGCATGTTAATTTTCTTGAACTCAGAGTCCTGTTTGAATTGTGCAGATATACCCACCAATTAATGTGCTTCCATCCTTGTCTCGATTGATGAAGGTAAGTAAAGGGCTCCTCCTTTGGTTGATTACTTGCTATGATGTGGCTTTTCGTGGTGTATTGACACTCTACATGGCCGTAATGTTGTGATAATGCAGAGTGCCATTGGTGAGGGAATGACTCGCAGGGATCATTCCGATGTGTCCAACCAGGTATGCTTGGTTTTCCGTTTTGTACTTTTTGTTTACTGCCTCTCCCTTTTTGGCTGCATACTTTGCGGGGATTGGCGTTAATGCCTCCTTTTCCACATCTGATCTGTTCATCATTTTGAATTCAGTTATATGCCAATTATGCAATTGGGAAAGATGTCCAGGCAATGAAAGCTGTGGTTGGTGAAGAAGCACTCTCTTCAGAAGACCTGGTCTCTCCCTTGTGCATTGTCAAACTTCTGTACTTCGTTTTCAAATCGTTTGGTTTGTATAACTGACGGTTTGTTGAATGAAACAGCTGTATTTGGAATTCCTGGACAAATTTGAGAGGAAGTTTGTTGCCCAAGGAGCCTATGACACCCGCAACATTTTTCAGTCACTTGATTTGGCATGGACATTACTAAGAATCTTCCCACGTGAGCTTCTCCACCGCATACCAGCAAAGACCCTTGATCAATACTACAGCCGAGAGGCGGCTAATTGATGGAAGAACAAGCTTATGCAGCGTATCTCCTGTTCAAACAGCACGGCTCAAGCTTTATATCGGTTCTTTGCTTCTTTGCTGTGCCTTTCTTTTGAGGGTATACGTCTCCTCTCTATAGCTCAAAAAATAAAGGTGGCGTTCTTATCTAGTTTTTCAGAGCCCAAGCTACTGCGATTCTTTTCAGAGAGAGTATTTAGATTGTGTATTTTCTGTAATTTGTTATTTATATGATTGTATTTATGCTTTCTTCACGAGTCTTAGAAACAAATTTCACGAGATTTAGAAACGTACCATGCCGCTAGAGTTATATAGCCTTTATCTATCATGCTTCCTGTGTCCTTTGTTGTTGAATTCTGATTTGATGTGGATATTGCTGTCAAATGACTTGTGTATGTACCGTGCATGAACTTACTACGATGCTGTGCCCCTTTTGGCCTTTCTCGAGTTTTTTAATTCACGAGTTTGTTTGACACGAGGATTCCATCTGTGATGCAACTCTTTCAACCATTTGCTGTTAAGTGAATTTCGTTCTGCAAAGAAAATCGAGGGATTCTAAATTTCGTGCATATTTAACAAGTAGCTGAATAGCTAATTTCATCTGTGGACTAAGGGTTGACTGCATTGGATTCCTACCACAATTCCGGTAGAACGTTTGGTTGCCCATTCCGCCCTTCCCCTCCACCATGCCTGACGCAGACCTGCGACCTTTGCTGTGCTGGCTGCAAGAAGCATAAAAGAGTAACAGGCAAGACCAAAATTAAGCACGAGCAAGGTCATTCAGCATCTGCATCAATTACCCGTTTCATGGTAGGCAACCTTAGGCAGCACAAACGTACTAAAATGTACGATTGTGGCTGATGGCACTTTTAAGTGATCTTCTAAAAGAAACATGTCAAGGTTAGTAACTGTCGTTAAATATAGATGAGGGTTGCTACAGAGACTCCTCTGCTTGGATTTTGGCTTCACTGTGCCAGTAAAGGTTATAGTTGAGGAGAGAGAGAGAGGGGGGGTTGTCCAGGCATTCGGGGATGAAAAAAACGGACCAAGACCACACCACAACGGGTGCAGCATTCATTGACGGATGCGCAGCACACATGCGGTAGCACAACACCCACTGCCGCACAACATGTATCGCCAGCGCAGCACCACCTCCAAGGAAACCATCGCCTCCACCTTCCTGCTACACTGACGGACATATGGTGTCTCTATCTGTTGGGTGCGCGGGGGGGAGCATTGGTGGGGGTGGATGGGCAATAAATAGGGAAAGTAGTGGGATGGTCAGTGGTGGTTGGGGTGCAATAGGTGCGATCTGTTAATGGAGTGAGATTTGTTGATGGTGGGTTCGATAGGTGGTTGCAGTAGTGGTGGTGGTGGGATGCTCATGTTGTGGTTTGTTATTGTCGGTGGGTGGTTGCTAGTTACTATGGTAGTGGTTGATATCATTATAGAAGTCGGGTAAGATAATCTCATCCAACCTCTAATATGGGTTTGGTCCAAAAGCGAGACATGATATATACCTTATCAGGCCTTCTCTAATAATATATTATCATGACTTATCTGTCATTTTCTTGGTATATCCAACTGAATAATTTGGCGCGTTAATGCAGTAAAAAATGGGTAGAGATCAGAGCAGGAGTGGGGACTTTATTGATTTTGAGTTATAGGAAGATAACTACAACTCCAATATAACGATAATTAATTGTAACTAAATTTTTAGGTGGCTTTAATTTAGTGAGGCAAACAAGGTACTGTTAGGAATTGTCACTAAAATACTATCAGAAAAGTCACTTAAAATATTTAACGACCATTAATTGCCGCTAAAATGGATTGTAACTATCTTCCTAAAACTAAGATAGCAACCAAGATTTTTCCCTTAATAATAGCTTTGCAACTTTTAGCAACACTTTTAATAGTGTAATTTATTAGCCACCCTTTCAAAGTCAACGCAACCGTACACATCAATATGCATTCTTCAGTGAAAACATCATCATCATAAATGACGCTTTTTGTACGACCAGCTGCAAGAAAAACTCCAAGGCAATAATGGAGTACCTCTAGTCTTTTCTCTCTAGTCTTTGTTTCCTTTGGCTTTCCGACCACTTCCCATCTGTCATCGCCGGTTTAACCCCAACCTCTTTGAAGCCTTCCCCGCACTAAGGTCTACACCTTTACTCTTGTATTCCACTACCGCATTCACCACCCTCTTCTTAGGACATGGCACTTTTTTCCTCCTCTGGGATTGTTCCATGTTTTGTCACATGGTAGCTAATTTACAGTCTTAAACCGGTGCTCTCTTGCGTAAATATTGTCTTGCAAGAATCTGGGAGGTGGCAACCTGTAGTTATTGCACCTCAGCTACCTTCGACTTTTGATTACAGCATTTATTTCGTCCCACCTTTGGCCATTATGTTCCAGCCTGAAGGAAACATTAGGGAGGACAATCTTGTCGGTATGCGGTCTTGCTTAATTCCTTTGAATGAAGACCTTGTACGCATTGCTCGCGAAGGGAAGGATCATCTCCTTCTCGGAAAATTCCACGATACGCGTTTCTTTTCCCAAAGAAAGATTCAATCCTGTGTGAATGAGTGCTGGGCTTTAGATGGCCCTGTTATCGTAACCAAGGTGCCCAACGTCTTCTTATTTGAATTTGCATCTTCTTCAGATGAATTCATTGTCCTCACCCGTGGTCCCTGGAATTTCTTTGGGGCCCTGTTACTTCTCCGACCTTGGCTTCCACATGTAATCTACAAAACAGTGCAGTTCCCGTCAGCAGATTTATGGATGCAAGTTCATAATATACCCAACGATTGCTATCACTACTATCTTGCTGAAAAAATTGGGCAAGCAGCTGGAACCTTACTTGCCATTGATTAGTCGGAGAGACGCACTACCTTCTCGGACTATTTCAGAATCAAGGTTCGTGTTTTTGTCGACGACTCGCTCCTTCCGGCAGTCTTCATTTCATTACTATATGGTATGGGTGTCCAGATGCTTAAATGTAAGTATGAACGTGTATTCACTGCATGTTTCAAGTGTGGGAAAATAGGACATGAGAATGTTCATTGTCACTCGTCCATGGTTGAAATGGTGGAATCTTTAGCTCGACGAACGGCACATCTACCTGGCCCTAACCTCTATCCCACGTTCTTCGCGGAAGGATACCCTCTCTTTGAACAATCCATGAGAGCCCTCCCAAATTCGGATTGGAACAGAACATCAAGGATTTCGATAGACCGTGACCTGCTGGGTGTTCATTTAAACCAAGTTTATGATGCTTTCTCCCCCAACCTAACCCCACCGACTAGTGACGATGACACTTTCACCACAGCACCTAATTCTCCGGTCTCGGAAATGGGGGCACATCAAGGCCCAGTTAATCATAACAATGGAAATCTAGCAGAGAACCCTATGCAGATGAATGATCAGGTTGTTGGTGATTTTGTAGAACAGGAACAAATCCAGGCAATGCAAGGAGAAGATAACTTTCAGAACCCAAATAATGAAATTGTAGAGGACGACATGATCGTGGAAGCAGACCAACAAATTAACGTGATTGAAAATCACGCTCTGAACATGGCAGTCCTGATGGAAAATCTTGATCAGTTGGATGCCAACCTCAATGAGGAAGACTGGGACGATGAAAATTTCTGGGAAGAAGAGCAAGGTATGAATTACGAAGAAGAAACGGAACCTGAAGAACGGAGTATCGCCGGTAGCCAAGATAGTGAAGCACCACCGCCGGAGCAACAGGAGGGACATGAGACTTTTTTCTATCTTCAGATTTTCCGGCGACGACCGAATCACTGGAACCAGGGAGGCACGCGCCGGCCGTCTCTGCCCCAAAGTCTCTGCCACATCTAAAATTGATCATTGCAGTAACCCCTCTCCCTGTACCTAGCAGCAATCAGATGGCCATGCTCTTACCTCCAGTGTTAGGTGAATGCTCTGAGCACGCAATATCTGGGGAGTTCTCTGTTGATTTCGACCAAAGAACAAAGATTATGGAAGGATCTCAGACGGAGATCTCCGAAATGGAGTAGAGCCATCATGGACAGCATGGTCCATCTATTAATTCTGACACATCTCACCTACCCTCTTTGATGGACCCTAATTCTGCTAGACCCGAACCCTTGTCTCTCCAATGTAAACTCACACATCTTGTCCTGGGCCTGTCCAACTCAGGGCTCAATCTATTTGCTCATCTGGCCCGACTAAGGGTGGCAGCGGCCCAGAAACATGTTCCCGTCTGTTCGGGCCCCCTCGCTGCTGGCCCAAACTTCCTGTCACCAAGCCCCAGCCTTTATTCACGCCCATTACCTGCTGGCCCAAATCCCCAACCACCTATCTCCATCTTCAGCCTAACGCCATCGACTGGAGACTCCAGCAGCCTGCAGCCTCTTGCGCGATTATGGACTAAGCCAGCCATGCCTCTTTCAACCATCCCCCTGATGCCCCTTCAATATCTAACCAACCTGCTGGGTGGCCAAAGCCTGGAAGCTCACGATTTTCAGGAAGAATTTTGGCAGAGTAAATTAAGGCAAGATATTACCCTCACTATCACTAATAGAAAATTTTCTAAATGGGATAATTTTGGGGTCCTAGCCTCTAGTTCACAAGCCATTGCCAATCAAACAGTGGCTTTATTCAATCCGCCATTCCTTGCTACACCTAAAGGAGGGATCATTTTCACTGCACCAAAGTTTGAGGATAGTTCGGATGAAGAATTTGACTCAGGAAAGGGACCTTCTTTTCTGAATATTGACCTGTTAGAAGGGGAACCACATCCATCAGTGGGAACTAAAAGAGCTGGTATCAACACTGGAGCTTTTCTTAAAGAACCATCTGGGAAGAAACAAAATAAACATACTGTTGATGGTTGTAGCAACTCGTCTCTTCATCCAGGTTCCTCACTGTTAAATCTCTTGCTTTTTCATAGACTACATGCCATGGGGTTCATCTTGTTTTTACCTTTCCTGTTTAAGAAAAAGAGTAAAAGGAAAAGATGCTTTGCTTATCCAGTAGAGGAATGTAGTTATTTGTCAAAGAAGAACCTCGCATTTTTGGTATGGACGTATCCATCAGTGAGAGTCCCGTCCCTCCCTCACTTAGCACTGCTATTCCTTTCGTTTCCACCATTAAGCGCATGAGACTTCCTGGCCCGCTGGTGGTGCCTTGTGAGCAATTAGGAGTTAACAGGGAAATTCTTGACAGTATTAGCTTTCTTTCGTTAGGTCCGGGAACATCTAAGAAAAGGACTTTGTTAGTCCGTGATAACCCGTTCATCTCTTTGAACGATGATTCGTGTTGTCTTTTATCTCAGAGGGTTTTGGGTGTTGCCCCCTTGCAACCCCTTCACCGTTAATGAAAATTCTCAGCTGGAACTGTCACGGGCTTGGCCAAGCACGCACAGTTCGAGCAGCGACTAAAATGGTTCGTGTTCATAAACCTTTTTGCCTTTTCCTCCAAGAAACCAAAAAATCTGTAGCTTTTGTTTCATCCAAATTTGTTAAGTTAGGCTTCTCTTCCTTTTCGGGATCAGACCCTGGTGGAGTACTTGGCTCTAAAGGTGGCCTATGGGTGGGTTGGACGCATGATGTCTCGGGCACGATCAAGGTTACCGATAGAAATTTAATTTTGATTGAGTTCCACTCTGACTCCAATTCCCCTTGGATGGCCGGTTTCATTTATGGTCATCCAAATCTAGCTAAGCGTCAGGAAACTTGGAATTATCTCCTGAGTATTCTCTCTAATATACGAATCCCGCTGATTCTTATTGGGGATTTCAATCAAGTTCTGTGCCCAGCTGACAAGACGGGTCCTAATTTCCTATCCATTCCTGGCCACATTTATCTCTCTGACTTTATGCGCCAGCTAGGACTTATTGACATTAAATGGATTGGACCCGCCTTTACCTAGACAAACAACCGAGATGGCCAGTCAGGAACCTACGAGCGCCTCGATAGATGTTGTGCGAATGTTTCCTGGGTGACAAAATTCTCCAAGGCTTTGGTAAAAAACTTGGGAATTCAATCTTCGGATCATGCTCCGCTACTGTTGGACTCTTCGCCGAGTGAGATACATCTTCCCCGTCCCACCCGTTTTGAAGCAATGTGGCTAAAACATCCTCAAGGGTTTGATGTGATAAGGGATTCTTGGCATCGCTCGGTAGACGGATCACCCTTGTTCCAAGTAATGTTGCATGGGAAGGAAATGATTAAAGAACTAAGGATTTGGAACAAATATCAGTTCAGCAATCTTGACAGGCAAATCGAGGAGACGATTAATGAGTTAAAATATTTTCAGTCCCTTGTTCCAAATTGCGATGCCCAAGTTCTCGATAAGAAAGAAAGATCCAAGTTGGATTGGCTACTAGAATGCGAAGAGATTTTTTTGGCACAAAAATCAAGGATTCACTGGTTAAGGACAGGTGATAGAAATTCAAAATTTTTTCATGCCTCTACCATGATACGTCGAAATAAGAATCGAATTCTTTCTATCCTTGATGACGATGGCAGCAGTCATACTTCTCATGAGGATATAACCAGGTGTTTTTTACGTCATTATACTAAGACTTTTTGCCCGTCTGTCCAAACCCCTCAGCAACAATTCTCGTCCATCCTTGGTCTTTCCAAACAGTTACAACACTCACAAATTTGGAGCCTTGATCGCCCTTTCACTGCTGCGGAAGTTAAAGTAGCCCTTTTTCAGATTAAGCCTCTTAAGGCACCTGGACCCGATGGCATTCCCGCTCTAGTCTATAAAAAATGCAAGGTTTTCTTGGCTCGCCCGATTATAGCAGCAGTGTTATCCTCTCTGAGATCTGGTTTTATGCTTCGCAAAGCCAACAATGCTTTCATAGTCCTTATCCCCAAATGTGCAAACCCTCTCAAACCCGAGGACTTTAGACCTATCTCCTTGTGCAATACCATTTATAAGGTTATATCCAAGACCATCGCAAATAGAATCAAACCTCACCTTTCATCTCTCGTTTCAAAATTCCAAAACGCCTTTGTCGGGGGAAGGCATATTGGAGATAATGTACTGTTAGCTCAAGAGATTACAAATAAAATTAGATTGCACAAAAAAGGAAAAGCCGCCCTATGTGCTATCAAAATAGATATGAGTAAGGCCTATGATCGAGTGAATTGGTCCTTTCTTGAAGCTGTTCTTGGGAAAGTCAAATTCCCCAGTCATCTGGTTCGCCTCATCATGCAATGTGTGTCGATAGTATCGTTTCAAATTCTCATAAACGGCTCTCCTTCAAGCAGATTCTACCCAACTTGTGGACTCCGACAAGGGGACCCATTGTCACCTTATCTTTTCGTTCTCTGTGCAGAGGTTCTCTCGGTTTCCCTCACCTAGGCCCAAGACTTGGGCCAAATCCCAGGAATAAAAGCAGGGAGGAATAGTCCAACTTTAAACCATCTTTCTTTGCTGATGACACCATTATTTTTACAAAATGGTCGGACTGTACTTGCCTCGCTTTAAAATCTCGGCTGGATAGTTATTGTGAGGAGTCCGGACAACAACTCTGTTGACTTGTTGATTTTGATGGTTTCAGACTTATATTATCTAACATTAATCTAACAATATTATTAAGTTAAAACATTTCAGGTTCTATCTTAATCAAACAAAGACATAATCTTGACATGGATGACAGAGACTTTGCACGACCTTGACATGGATGACAAAGACTTTGGACTCAAGCTTTGGACTACAGAGAAAGATTCAAGATCTTAAAGTATACCTTTTCATGTTTTGTTTTTTCTTTAAAAAGCCTTTCTTAAAGGATCTGACAGAAAATTCTAGTAAAGAACGAAGCCAAGTGTTTTAGTCGAAGTCAAGTTTTTGAGTCGAAACCAAAACATTTTAGTCGAAGCTAAATCTTTCAGTCGAAGCTAAGACTTTTAGTCGAAGCTGTGACTTTCAGTCGAAGTCAAGTGTTTCAGTCGAAGTCAAGTGTTTCAGTCGAAGTCAAGTGTTTCAGTCGAAGCCAAGACTTTCAGTCGAAGCCAAGACTTTCAGTCGAAGCCAAGACATTTTAGTCGAAGCCAAAAATGTTTTAGTCGAAGTCAAGTTTTTCAGTCGAAACCAAATGTTTTAGTCGAAGGCAAGACTTTCAGTCGAAGCCAAGACTTTCAGTCGAAGCCAAGACTTTCAGTCGAAGCCAAGACATTTTAGTCGAAGCCAAAATGTTTTAGTCGAAGTCAAGTCTTTTAGTCGAAGCAACACATTTCAGTCGAAGGCAAGACTTTTAGTCGAAGGCAAGACTTTTAGTCGAAGCTAAGACTTTCAGTCGAAGCCAAGACATTTTAGTCGAAGCCAAAATGTTTTAGTCGAATCCTTCTTGTTTGGTTTTTCTACCTAACATCCTCTATTTCCTTCCTGTATAAATAGAGAATCTGTTGGAGCATTTATTACCTTTTTCTCTCGCGCAAATTTTTACTCTGAAAAACTCTCTCATCTCAATCTCTTATTCTTATCAATTATCTTTTGAGTGAGTTTACCTTAGAGAAAGTTCTGTGTAAGCTTCTTGGTTTTGTTCTTGAAAGAATATAGATCTTCCCACCTAAGAAGGCTTAGCTTTACAACTTTCATTGTACTATCTGCTCAAGAAGGAGCCTGTTAATTGTATTCAAATTGTAATCTCTTTTCATTTGTAATCTGTTGGAAACCTTGGAAGGGTTTCGGATATTGTACTGAGGTTTGAGCTAGCACCCGAAGCTAGTTGGTTTAGTGAAAGGCTCGAGTAGGTCTCCCTTGTGTGGAGTGCTCGAGGACTGGACGTAGGCTGGTGGGGCCGAACCAGTATAAATCTTATTGTTAATCTTGTTACTGCTATATCCGTCTTTACGTTGTAATCTTAATTTTTAAATTCATACGCTAAGTCGAAAAACACCTATTCACCCCCCTCTAGGTGTATTTAGGGACCCACAAACTCAATCGTCAAAAGTCGACTATCACTGTAAGTCCAAACTCAGATGAGCAGATGACCCTCTCTCTTGCCAGTAGGTTAGGCATACAGTCCTCAGATCTTTTCGGTACTTACCTGGGAGTTTCACTAGACATAGTTTCTAGAAGACGACAATTTTTCAAAGATCTTGTAGGAAAAGTGCAAGCGCGATGCGCAGGATGGAAATGAGTCCTTCTGAATAAAGCGGGTAGAGCAACCCTTATCTCTTCAGTATTAATGGCGTTACATAATTATCACATGCAGTTATGCTTATTCCCAAATCTCATTTGCAAAACTATCAACTCGATCATGTGTAAGTTCTGGTGGGCCGGATCAGAGGGTTCTACCGCTGTTAATTGGATAAATTGGAACGCTCTATGTGCGCCAAAAATATCAGGAGGTCTTGGATTTAAGGACACTAGACTTTCAAATCAAGCTCTGTTGGCCAAAACAAGCTGGAGGATTCTGAAAGAGCCAGATAGTCTTCTCGCGAGAGTCCTGAACGGGAAATACTGCTCTAGACCCAACAATAGAACCAGCCTTACTAAGGGTAACTATTCATGAGGTTGGCGTGGAGTGCTAAGAGGACGGCAAGTGATCACAAAAGGTATAAGATGGCAAGTTGGCAATGGAGATCAGATCTCCATCTGGAATGACAATTGGATTCCGAATGTAGCGGAACCCCCCTTGCCTTACCCGTTATCAATCTTGATGGGTTACTTTCTGTTAAAGACCTCATCCTTAATCAGGAGTGGAATTCCCAGTTGATCAAATCTTTATTTCCACCCGATATATCAGCTAGGATTCTGGCTATCCATGTCTCTCCACACGGTTTGGACGACACTCAAGTCTGGAAGGAAACACATAATGGTGAATATTCAGTGGCTTCTGCTTACAGAATGCTTTATAACCTCAACCTAGAGCTCAGAATTAGGCGAGGTACCCAAGCCTCCGCACCTCCTCTCAACTCGAACATTTGGAGGAAAGTTTGGGCACTTCCTCTACCTTCGAAGCACCTCTTCTTAATCTGGCAATTGTTATGGAATAGACTCCCGCTTTATTGCAACCTATATCGTCTTACAATCTCGAACACTGACACTTGCCCTTTATGCCTTAGCCATTCTGAAACAGTTGATCACTTATTTTTCGATTGCCCGGCGGTGCGACCAATTTGGTTCGGAGGATTAGCTGGCCTTCATAGCAACAATGTTGGCAGCTCCTTTACTGAATGGATGATCGAGTGGATTCAAAACCAATCAGGATGTTTAAATTTTCGGGAAAAAACCATTCAAATCTTTTCCACCGTATGGTGCATATGGATTAATCGGAACAATCTCGTATTCAGACAAACCCCTTTCCAGCCTTCTACTGTTATAGAAGGTATCAAAACTCTCGTGCAACATATTGTTGTCACCTTCGGAATTCGGAGGACCCCAAAGCAGAAGTCAAGGACCAACACCCCAGCTATTTTGGCACTTTCTAGCACACCGAGGCGTAACCCCTCCCTTTGCACATGCGAGGTGTTGAGACCCATCCAAATGATCATTGCTATACAGTTCAACAAAAGGGTGCTTAAAGCAGGCTTAGGAATACGATGTCAGACACAGAATGGATTACGTTGTGGTTCTGCATCGATATCCTTTCCAGCTTCTGATGTTTTCGCTGCTTTCTCTAAACGATTACTAACTGCCTGCTATTGGGCTAGAAAAAAGAATTTATTACATATCTCTTTATTAACTGATTCCAATTTTCTGATTGATCAGCTTCAGGACACGGCGGATATCCCTGATACCACCGCCTCGATAATGTTTGATTTTTGCTACATATTATCAAACTTTCATCAGTTCAGCTTTGACAAAGCCACAAAGCCTCAGCTTAAGGAATCCAGATCTTTAGCTGCTTTTGCATGCCATGCACGCATAGACGTCTTCCAGGATTGGGTGCATGACTTTTTGCCGCAATTGCAACAACAGAATCTGTAATTCATAGGTTTCATGTGATTGCTTGTTTTTGTTTTGTTTAGCCTTTTGTAATCTTGGTGAAAGTCTTATGTGTGTCATGACATTTGTCCTTGTATTCACCTTTGGGTGAAAACTCTTCAATTATATATGTTATTCTGCCTTTTATCAACAAAAAAAATATATATATATATGACGCTTTTTTACAAAGTTATTAGCGACAAAATTGTTGCCACTATAAGCTAATATTGTCGCTAAAAAGACCCCGCTGTGATTAGAGTGACTTGGCACGTGGGACAGTAATCCCATTTACTTCACCAGAAACAACTGAGGGTACGATGCATCGAGATAAAGCTCCCGACACCAGACCAACATGGCTCTGGTGGCACCACCACCACCACTCTCCTTTCACCACCACCACGGTCCTCCAACCCTCAAAACCTCCCAATCTCGAAAGGTCACCCCAAAAGCATCCCTATCTTTCCCCCAACAAATAAACACCTTCTGCCAATCTAAAAACCTCTCCAAAGCCCTAAACCTGTTACTGCAACAACAACCCAACAATGCCGAGGCAATGGGCATCTTATTGCAGGCTTGTGGACACCAAAAAGACATTGAGACCGGCAGGAAGGTTCACAACCTGGTTTGGGCCTCGACCCAGCTCAAAAACGACTACATTCTCAATACCAGAATCATCACAATGTACTCCATGTGTGGGTACCCTTCAGATTCTCGTTCCGTTTTCGATCAATTGGAAACGAAAAATTTGTACCAATGGAATGCACTCATCAGTGGGTACACCAAAAATGAGCTTTGGCATGATGCCATGTCTATCTTTTGTGAGTTGATTTTGGTAACAGAGGTTAAACCAGATAATTTTACATTCCCTTGTTTAATTAAGGCTTGTGGGGGGCTCCGCGATGCTGGTTTGGGTCGGGGTGTTCAAGGAATGGTGGTAAAATCGGGTTTAATAAGTGATGTGTTTGTGACTAATGCATTGGTTGGTATGTATGGAAAATGTGGGTTGTTGGAGGAAGCGGTTCAGGTGTTTGAGGAAATGCTTGAAAGGAATGTGGTGTCTTGGAACTCGATGATTTGTGGGTTTTCTGAGAATCGTTTGTTTTGGGAAAGTTTTGATTTGCTTAGGGTGATGCTAGGGGCTGAAGAAGGTTTGGTACCGGACGGTGCTACACTGGTGACTCTGTTACCAGTTTGTGTGGCGCTGGGAGACGTTGAAAATGGAAAAATGGTTCATGGTTTGGCTGTGAAGTTGGGGTTGGATCGCGAGTTGATGGTCAACAATGCGTTAGTGGACATGTATTCGAAATTTGGGTTTTTATTTGAAGCAGAAATTCTGTTTGAAAAGAATGACAACAAAAGTGTGGTGTCTTGGAATTCGATGATTGGTTGTTATTCTAGTGAAGGTGACGTTGGTCGAACATTTGACCTTTTGCGGAAAATGCAAATTGGCGATGAGGATTTGCATGTCAATGAGGTCACCATATTGAATGCCTTACCAGTTTGTTTAGGGGAGTCCGAGTTGTTGAGCGTGAAAGAACTTCATGGATATACACTCAGACATGGGTTTCAGTATAATGACTTGGTAGCTAACTCTTTCGTTTCAGCCTATGCTAAATGTGGGACACTGATTTCTGCTGAGCATGTCTTTCATGCCATGGAGAACAAGACTGTAAGTTCCTGGAATGCACTTATCGGTGGCTACGCCCAGAACGGGAATCCATCAAAAGCTATAGATAAGTACCTTCAAATGACATATTCAGGCTTAGATCCTGACTGCTTTAGCATTGGTAGCCTGGTTTTGGCGTGCGCACAGCTCAGTTCACCACAATTTGGCAAACAGGTTCATGCATTTGTGTTTAGAAATGGTTTAGAAAGAGATCCATATATTGGTACATCACTACTTTCATTTTATATGCGTTGTCAAAAACCATTTCATGCAAAGCTTTTGTTTGACAGGATGGAAGATAGGAGTTTAGTATCATGGAATGCAATGATTGCTGGTTACTCACACAATGGGCTCCTAGGTGAAGCCCTACATCTATTTCGTAAAATGGTTGCCGATGAGAACCGTGCTTATGGGAACGTAATAACGAGTTTGTTAGGGGCTTGCTCAGAGTTGTCAGCTTTGCGGCTGGGAAAGGAAGCTCACTGCTTTGCTCTAAAGGCTCAGCTCACTGATGACATATTTGTTGGTTGTGCAATCATAGATATGTACGCAAAAAGTGGCTCAATAGAACAATCTCGCAGGGTTTTTGACCAGTTAAAGCAGAAAGATGTCGCATCATGGACGGTTTTAATTACAGGTTATGGTATTCATGGACGGGGATTAGAGGCCATGGAGCTATTCCATAAAATGCGAAGATTAGGTTTGAAGCCTGACAGCTTCACATTCATTGGTGTTTTAATGGCATGTAGTCATGCTGGGTTGGTTGAAGAGGGTCTGAAGTCCTTTCATGAGATGCAAACTTTGCATGTAGTAGAGCCAAAGTTAGTGCATTATGCATGTGTGGTTGACATGCTGGGTCGTGCAGGACAACTTGATGATGCTTTGAAGCTTGTAGCTGAGATACCTGAGGGACCTGATGCTAGAATCTGGAGCTCATTGCTCAGTTTCTGTAGAGTTCATGGCCAGCTGAATTTGGGAAGGAAAGTTGCCGACAAGCTGCTAGAATTGGAGCCAAACAAGTCTGAGAACTATGTCTTAGTGTCAAACTTATATGCTGGATTTGGGAAGTGGGATGATGTGAGGAGGATTAGGGGGTGTATGAAGGAGATAGGTCTCAAGAAGGATGTCGGTTGTAGTTGGACTGAAGTTGGAGGAAAAATCTATAATTTTGTTGTTGGTGATAGAAATCTTCCTGGGTCAGAGGAGATCCGAGGGATGTGGAGAAGATTAGAGGAGATGATCACTCAACTTGGGTATATACCTGATACAGGCTCAGTTCTTCATGAATTGAAAGAAGAGGAGAAGGTAGAGGTTTTGAGGGGGCACAGCGAAAAGCTTGCAGTTTCTTTCTGTTTGTTAACAACTAAAGGTTCACCAGTGAGGGTTTGCAAAAATTTGCGCATCTGTGGAGATTGTCACAATGCAGTAAAGTTGGTGTCAAAGGCTGTTGACAGGGAGATCATTGTGAGGGACAACAAGCGCTTTCACCATTTTAGAGATGGGCTTTGCTCTTGTGGCGATTATTGGTAGTTGATCCGCAGATAAGTCACTTATTGTGGTGTCTAAAATCCTCAGAGTACGACATTGGAATGTCGCATGCCTAATTGATTTGGTTAATTACAATTGAAAATTTTGGTTTTTGATTGTCAACAACTTGGTTGTGCGCTCTCCTCAGGTAATCGAAACTATTAAGTGCGCCTTATCTATGAAATTACGAGTTCACTATAATATATACGAGTGCTAATAAACAGGTAGAAATTATTATTTCCTTCGGGGAAGGCTAGATGCCCGTCAAATTAAACATGAGAGGCGTGAAAGTTCTAGCTAGAGACAATAGGCTGTGTTTGGCGCACGGGATAAGACCCCGGATAGGATAAAAATAATCCTATCCGGCGTTTGGACGTGCACTTTAGTCCCCGGATAAGGTACCCTTGGACTTGTTTTATCCCCCTTGAGTGGGATAAAATAATACCTGGGGGGGGGGGGTGGTATAAAATTAGTCCAGATCATGTCGGACTAAAATGAATGGGACCCACCTCACTTTTCTTCCTCTTTCCCTTCAACGCCATATATACATATACGTTGTATATATACATATACATTGCGGGTGTATATATATATATATACACATATATATACATATATACACTATCTACATATACATATATACACCTATATACATATACATATACACACACATATATATATATATATACACATATATATATATACATTATATATATATATATATACACCTATATATATATATATACACCTATATACATATACATATATACACCTATATACCTATATATACACCTATATACATATACACATATACACCTATATACATATATATATATATATATATATATATATATATACACCTATATACCTATATATACACCTATATACACCTATATATATACCTATATACACCTATATACCTATATACCTATATACCTATATATATATATATATATATATATATATATACACCTATATATACACCTATATATATACATATATAGACCTATATACCTATATATATACATATATACACCTATATATACACCTATATATACACCTATATACATATATATATATATATATATATATATATATCTTTATACATATATATATGTATATATATATATAGGCCTATATACCTATATATACACCTATATTCCTATATATATACATATATACACCTATATATACACCTATATACATATATATATATATATACATATAGGGGTTCGCTACACACCCACCGGTGGGAAAAATAATTTTTCCCACCCAATCGCCTGAAAGTCTACCGATTGGCTAAAAAAAAAAAAAGACGGCTGGGGCCAATCGCATGAAAGTCAGGCGATTGGCCCAAAGGCCAATCGCCTGACTTTCGGGCGATTGGCTTTGGCCCAATCGCCTGACTTTCATGCGATTGGCCCAAGGCCAATCGCACGGTCCATTTTTTTCAAGGGCCAATCGCACGGTCCATTGTTTTTTTGNTTTTTCGGCCTTGCCTCCTCTCACCCGAAGTAACCCCCACCTTGGCCCCACCCCTCTTCCCCCTCCCCACTTGTCCATTTCCCCCCCCCCCCTAGCCCCCACCCCCCTCCCCACTTGTCCATTTTCCCCCCCTAGCCCCCACCCCCCTCCCCACTTGTCAATTTTTTTTCCTAGACCCCCACCCCCCTTCGGCAGACCCCTCTTTTCCTCCTCCCTCCAATTTCCTCCCATGTTTTGGCCCCCACCCCTCTTCGACACATGGCACAACATCAGTTGGCCCCCCCTCCCACGGCTCACTTTTCTGTCTATAAAAACCCTCTTCCCCCGAATTATTTCTTACGCTCTCATCATTCTCCCTATCTCACCTACATAATCTCCACAATTTTTTTTCGTCAAAAAAATTTACGCTAGAAGAAGATCGGTGGATTTCTTCGTCATTTTTTTCACGCTGAAACAAGTAAGTATTTTGAATTTTCTTATAATTCAATGTTTATTTAAATTGTTGTTACGCTTAAATTGTTCTTACCATAGCCTAAAATTCGTGTTTAGGGCGTCAAAATTACGTTTTTACAAATCGGGGTATTACATTCGAAAGATTCGAAAATAGCGATTTTTTAGGCCGTCAAAATTATGATTTTTCACGAATTTATAAAAAATATCTAGAGCTAGATTTTGCCAAAGTGCAAAAAAGAGACCCTAGTTATTTTTAAAAGATCTGTATCAGGTAAAAATTTCAGATTTTTTCAAATACTGGAAAGGGGTTAACTGATACGCGCAACCTTGTAACTTCGCAGTCTAATTTAAAATATCAAGCTAGCGCGGTTTCGCGCGAAATTTTTTTGAGAGCCCTAGGATGTTGGAAAGTTCCATTCCCCATGAATTCGGGCCATTCCGAAGCCGGTAGCAATTTTTTGCCGAACGGGCTTTTAAGCGCTCGATCCGGACACCGGTTCGGGATTTTTTGACGAAAAATCCCTAAAATACTTTTTAGATCAAGGATGCACTCAGCAACCTTAGAATAGCGTCTTAAAGCACGTTTCAGATTTTCCCCGATGCCAGGGGGCATTTTCGTCATTCGCCGCCCGAGAGGGGTATTCTCGTAATTTTACGCTTTCAACTTTTTCGAACGTCTTTTCAGTCCGTAAATGTAAGCACACCCTAGCGAAGGCTGATTTGAAGCCGTTTCGCGGGGCGTTGGGGTCCTAATGAACCCCGGGCCATTTCGGTAATTTGCCGCTCATCGGGTTCTATTTTCCTAATTTTACATTACACGAATTTCCCGAACCACTTTTTTTTTCAGGAAAGGGTGTGAGACCCCCGAAAAGTTATACTTTAAAGTTGTGAATTAGATAAAGCTTGTTGGGGCGATGACTGAAAAAACTATGAAGCTTTTCTGATGGCAGGGGGCATTTTGGTAATTCGCATTCCCGAGAGGGGTATTTTCGTTACTTTGCCCCTTTCAGTTTTTCAAATGACTGCTTCGTCCAGAAATCCGAGCAAAGCACCTGAAAGGTGCTTTCGAAGCTGATTTGGGGCGTTATGGTGATAATGAACCCCCGGGGGCATTTCGGTAATTTGCCGCTCATCGGGGGCTATTTTGGTAATTTTACATTATACAAATTTTCCAACAATTACACTGCAAATAGAGTCCATTCTTCTTTTATTTAATTCTATGACTTGTTGAGAATGATATAATTTTTATTTTTTAGATTTCAGTATAAATATGGATGCAACTGGAGGAAATATTTTTTGTGAAGGTTCTGATCCACCTTACTTGGATCAAGTTTTTCAAACACTTGACGAAGTCGAAGCATACTACAGAGCATATTCCAAAACGATGGGTTTCGGTATTCGAACTAAGACGAGTAGAAAACGGGTGAATACCGATCAAATTGGTGCAAGGTTATTTGAGTGTCATAGAGGAGCACCGCATGTACCCCCGGTCGTTCGGATCAGTGACGAAGGGACAACAAGACAAAGAAAACGCGACACATTTCCGGGTACCGGCTGCAAGGCCCATGTGTATGCAGTACACCGAAAAAAGAAAACCACTGGGTTGTGACGGGATTGGACTTGAGCCATAATCATGAGTTGTGCACCCCTAGTATGATTGGTCAAATTCATCAACACCGAGAAATACGCGCGGCACAGAGACAACTGATTTCAACAATGGCCGACGCTAAAATTCCACCTTCTAAGATGATGGGGGTTTTCTCAGGCCAGGCTGGGGGGATTGACAAGTTGAGTTTCAACGACGTAGACCTTCGAAATGAACTTCGTGCTCAGAAGAGAGCGTCTTTCGGTAGGAATGAGCCTCCAGCTACCATTGATCTCTTCAGGTGCCGTCTGAGTGATAATTCTGGATTTTTCTACAGTATCCAACTCGATGATGAGAACCGCATTAGTACTATATTTTGGGCGGACCCCCGTTCTATAGTTGCTTACCTAAATTTTGGGGATGTTGTGACGTTTGACACCACATACCGCACCAATAAGTACTCTATGCCTTTTGCTCCGTTCACGGGGGTGAACCACCACTATCAGTCAATCTCGTTTGGCTTTGCCCTGCTTAGGGATGAGACGGAGGAGTCATTTACGTGGTTATTTGAAACGTGGCTTCAAGCAATGTATCGTATTCCTCCACAGACCATCATCACCGACCAAGATCTGGCAATGAACAATGCAATCGCTAAGGTCCTTCCAGATACTCACCATGGCCTATGCACGTGGCACATAAGCAACAAATATCCCGAACGGCTTCACCATGTATATGCAAACCATCCGGAATTCAAGACTGACTTTAATACATGTGTGAAGAAATCGTTGACGGTAGACGTGTTCGAGGAGAGGTGGGCCACGTTAATGGATGACTACTCTTTGCACAATCATGACTGGTTACAATCGTTGTATGCGATCAAGACACAGTGGGTCGGTGCCTACACCAAGAAGTTTTTTGCAGCCGGAATGACTACGACCTCGATAAGCGAAGCTATGAATTCATTCTTTGATGGGTACGTAAGCCAGTCTTCAAGTATAGTGGAGTTCGTACTGGAGATGCAGAAAGCCGTTGATAGGCAATTGTACCGTGAGAGAGAAGCCGACGCGGCTACGGCTTACAAGGAAAGAGCCATACTACTCTTTTCACCTTTGGAGGCTCATGCGGCTCAAGTCTATACCAAGGAAATGTTTAGACAGTTTCAAGTTGAACTACTAAAGTCGAATCAATATGGCATGACAAAGTTGCACGAGTATTCCACCAGAGATCTCAAGGTTTATGCTTTGACAAACGTGACGAATTTTCCCAATCCGTGCTCTTCGTCGACTCCGAGGAACAGAAGACATTTTACCGTGGCTAAATGTATGGACACCGGGTTGGTAAATTGCAACTGTCAATTGTTTGAGCATAAAGGTATACTTTGTCGACACGCGTTGAGGCTTTTGATCTCGAAGAATGCTAGTGAAATCCCTCAACAGTATATCTTGGAACGGTGGACGAAGGAAGCCAATAGAGTCCACGGTCACATTCCTTACGTGCCCAATGTTTCAGTTGATTTTGAGCAATCTGAGCCGCTGCGATATAATCACCTTTGTAACATCATGCACAGTTTATCATTGGATGCAGCGTCAACGTTTGATGGGTACAAGTATCAAGTTGAAGCAGCCGCACGGGATACGGCTAAGCATGCACAGTTTAGGATGGCTGATCCACAAAGACGGGACACTCCGACTACTCGGACGACTCGAGCCGGTAGATTCAATCGAGCCAAACAGCCAGTCATTGACGGCACTAGCACGCAAGGTGAGGAGGACGACATTTTTGATCCAATTATTTCTCAAACAAAAGGGCGAAAACGAGAAATACGCATGAAGAATCCCATTGAAAAAGAAACGGGTCAAAAAAAATTGCGAAAGTGTGCGTTGTGTAATAAGATGACTGATCATGACAAGAGAAACCATTATAAAGCGTTAGGTCTTGCACCTGGCAGTATGGTCGAGGAGGACGATGATGATGAAGAGTGTTAGGGTTAATGTTTCAGTTGTATAACGAATAACGTTTATAATGTTTAAATTTGTGATTTAGTTTGTTGAATCTTTAATTTGTGATTTGGTTTGTTCTTCCGAAAAATCTTGTACTTTTTTTGTCACTTTTTTTCGCTCATTGCACCTCAGGCACGCTAGTTAGCCCATTCGTAACAATTTCGGCGAAAAACGAGACACATTATTTTTTGGGTTTTCCTAGGAAGGGCCTATTCGGGCACACTTTAGGGCCCAATTCATAGCTTCCGAAAAATTGAGTAATTTTTTTTGTCATTTCTTTTTTGCTCATTGCCCCTTAGGCACGCTAATAGGCCATATATATGAATTTAGGCGAAAATCGAGACAAATAATTTTTCAGAAAATCCTATAATGTATTAATATGGGTGCACACTGTATCGCCAAATTCGTAGCAACAATAAAAAAATTATGAACATTTTTTTCAGGGGTTCTTTGCTCATTGCACCATAGTCACGCTAATTAGGATAATGGTAATGAAGCCATCTAGCTTCATTTTTTTTCAGCTCCCAGGCTATCCTATACCTAAACGTCAAGGCAGCCTTCCTTGTCCACGACGTATATCTGAGCACCTCCGAGCGAGCGATGTAGTCCATGTACTTGAGGACGTAAATCCCGCAATCATGACTGTTATATTGCTTTGGTCGGTCCTGTATCGTCTCGACCGTCCAAGGATCTACCGTCGAATTCCTGGTGATGGATTCCCCCGAATAATCTCGGCACGCTAGCGAGAAGATAGTAGTCTGCATCCAACAATAAAAAAAGGTCATCAATATATGTTACGATAAGAATATACTATGAGCCAAGGTCAACCGATAAAAACTAACCACTGCAGTGATGTACTCGCTGTATGTCTGTGCCAGCGACCGAAAGGGAGAGTCCTCCCGTAGGCTATCGTATATGTGGACCGCTCTGTTCGCTGGATATAGAACTAATAGGAACCAGTGGTGTTCGTGATGGCAAGGCATCATGACAAGATTCGCATGAGCAGCGTGACATTGATTCTCTGCGGTCAACAGGGCTAACAAGTTTCCAGCTGGTTTCCACTTACCCATGCCTGCCCCTCGCCTCCTCGATTCTGTGAACTCCCTCATGCTGGTCACCATTAATGGGACAAGATAAGTGGGATACATGTTAAGCTTCAAATCTTCGCGATGGTTATAACGTAGCTCTCTAATCCGGAGCAGATCTATATAAGCGTTCATGACAAAATTTGAAATATCTGTCTCCGGTGCCAACATTCTCACATCCGTGTGACCTAGCAATGTTCCAAGAGGAAAGTCTGTTGAATCGTTGACAGGCTCAGGCCCGAAGTAGTGCCGGTCGATCCAACCCCGCTTCCATCGCCCCAATGGCTTTGTCGCTTGTCCTTTATCCGACCGGTTGCTTGGGCGCGAGGCCTGGATTCCTACTTGGGTCACCTGACTCTGGCGCTGAGAGTCGTACGTGTCAGGAGGCGGACAACTAGACGGCTCCCAGAATTCACTCTGGGGCACAAAGTCGTACGTGTCAGGAGGCAAGCGACTACACGGCTCCCACACCTGACTCTGGGGCTGAAACCCGTACGCGTCAGGAGGCAAGCCACTAGACGGCTCCCACACCTGACATTCGGGCTGTGGGATGTACGCGTCAGGAGGCAAGCCACTAGACGGCTCCCACACCTGACTCTGGGGCTGGGGCTGAGAGCCGAACGGGTCAGGAGGCAAGCGAGTAGACGGTTCCCCTTGGTAACCCCGGTACGCAACACCAAAGTTGTGAAGATCAGTCTTGTACGACTCAACGGAGCTCTTGAAACTGTCAGGCGCATGCGCGACATACCAGTCAAACCGCTCGAGCTGCTTGAACATCTCAGTGCCCTTGTCAACCTACAAACATGCATAGAAAAATCACCGTCATCATTTCAGGCATGGTCGAGAAGGTGCGCAAATCAATATTGAAACGACACTCAAGCTGACTTACAATGCTCAATGCCCAGAACTGGTCATAGACCTCACGTGGCGCGTACGATGACGTCCTCACTTCGGAAGGGCGATTCACCCTCGTGCGCGTCACCCTGAGAAACCACTGTAAGTATTCCTCAGTACTGGTGCCGTCGTCCTTGAGCGATACAAGGCTATCATACGTTTCCTGCCAGGTATTCCACTGATCCACCTCGTCACCCAACAAAATCAAGGCATTAGCAACCTCGAAGTTCGGCCCTCGACCACCCCTGTATGGCCGCATGTCTACAGCGAGTTTTGGAATCCCTTGTGGACAGCCAGCTTGCTTCATAGCTCGATCGGGCATCTGAAACTCACATACTTCGAAATGAATAAGTGGCACCCGAACCAAACCTGCCAGCACGTACGACACCGGCAGTTGCCAACACGTCTCATCCAACCGATGCATCACCTTCCCATATGGCTGCCACGTCACCAGGGATGCATCCATCATATCTAGTTCCCCCCGATAGAACATTAGATTGTGGTGAGGGTCTACCCGTTTAGTCCGTCTGGGCCTAGGCCCCCAGGCCCACACCCTAGGCCACGTCTCATCGGAATCAGCTACGGGCTGTGGACGACCCGTGGGTAGCCTCTCGTAAGACCAAACCTGTGAATGCAAACATAATATGGAATTAGTTATTAATCACGAATATATTGGCACGTCAACGAAGAATATTAATGCTCAAACCTGTAACAGAGTGATGCAGGCGGCAATGGACTTGGCACCCTTTCTCGTAGCTTTGTGCAATGCTCGATATAGGTGCGCAAGGACAGCTGAACCCCACGAATACGAGTATACCTCCCCAAGATCCTCCAAGAACACCATATACTTCGGATGCACCGTGTTTTTTTTTTGCGTCGGAAGTAATATAGATCCAATAATATACAAAAGGAATGCCTTCGTATACACCGAAAAATCATGAGGAGTGTATTCATCCGGTAGCTCGCCGTACTGCTCTCTCAGCCATTTAAGTTTTATGCCGTTGGTTGTAAGAGCTTCCCTTGGAATTCCCGGAAAATACTGCATAGCCATCTTCGCTATGGATGCAGACCCATTACTCGAAGTAATGGGTCTACCGTGACATGGGATTCCAAGTATAAATCCAACGTCCTCTAATGTAATAGTCATTTCACCAAACCGGAAGTGAAATGAGTTCGTCTCGCCCCTCCATCGTTCAACTAGAGCAGATATAAGGCAATCGTCGTGCCGAGCCCAAATCCCGCAATCGGTGAACACCGTCAAATTTTGATCTCGCAGTAGTTCTATTTGTTCCTCATTCAGTACCCACTCGGAATGGCCACTTGTGCTTTGACGTGTTTCCAAAACACCCCTATCGACACCGTTAAATACGTGCCTCGCGACGTGGTCATCGTCATCGTATAGGATTGATGTATCATGAGGTCCAGGGTTGAAATCCATATCTGTAAGAACAAAATATAATCGTACATTAACTTAGCGTCCATAATATTTACATTCCAAAACTGTAACTGAATCGTTAACCTAGCTTACCAACGCAATAACAATAGTCATTAAATCATTACTTTAATGTATGAAAACCATTCCTCACTTCCAACGACTCCGAACGCTTAATAACCCTAGCCGCCTTCTCTAGGGTTTGCTTACATTTACGGACTGAGCAGTCATTCGAAAAAGTTGAAAGGGGCAAAATTACGAAAATACCCCTCTCGGGCGGCGAATTACCAAAATGCCCCTGGCATCGGGAAAAATCTCAAAAGTGCTTTAAGACACTATTCTAAGGTTGCTGAGTTCATCCTTGGTCTAAAAATCATTTTAGGGATTTTTTGTCAAAAAAATCCCGAACCGGTGTCCGGATCGAGCGCTTAAAAGCCCGTTCGGCAAGAAATTGCTACCGGCTTCGGAATGGCCCGGATTCCTGGGGAATGGCACTTCCCAGTCTTCGCTAGGGTGTGCTTACATTTACGGACAATATTGACGCTCGAAAAAGTTGACAGCGCAAAATTACGAAAATACCCCTATCGGGCGGCGAATTACCAAAATGCCCCCTGGCATCGGGAAAAATCTCAAAAGTGATTTAAGACGCTATTCTAAGGTTGCTGAGTTCATCCTTGGTCTAAAAAGCATTTTAGGGATTTTTTGTCAAAAAATCCCGAACCGGTGTCCGGATCGAGCGCTTAAAAGCCCGTTCGGCAAGAAATTGCTACCGGCTTCGGAATGGCCCGGATTCCTGGGGAATGGCACTTCCCAGTCTTCGCTAGGGTGTGCTTACATTTACGGACAATATTGACGCTCGAAAAAGTTGACAGCGTAAAATTACGAAATACCCCTCGGGCGGCGAATTACCGAAATGCCCCCTGGCATCGGGAAAAATCTAAAAAGTGCTTTAAGACGCTATTCTAAGGTTGCTGAGTCCATCCTTGATCTAAAAAGCATTTTAGGGATTTTTCGTCAAAAAATCCCGAACCGGTGTCCGGATCGAGCGCTTAAAAGCCCGTTCGGCAAAAAATTGCTACCGGCTTCGGAATGGCCCGAATTCCTGGGGAATGGAACTTCCCGCCTTTGCTAGGGTGTGCTTACATTTACGGACAGTATTGACGCTCGAAAAAGTTGACAGCGTGAAATTACGAAAATACCCCTATCGGGCGGCGAATTACCGAAATGCCCCCTGGCATCGAAAAAAATCTAAAAAGTGCTTTAAGACGCTATTCTAAGGTTGCTGAGTCAATCGTTGGTCTAAAAAGCATTTTAGGGATTTTTTGTCAAAAAATCCCGAACCGGTGTCCGGATCGAGCGCTTAAAAGCCCGTTCGGCAAAAAGTTGCAACCGGCTTCGGAATGCCCCGAATTCGTGGGGAATGGAACTTTCCAACATCCTTAGGGTGTGCTTACATTTACGGACTGAAAAGACATTCGAAAAAGTTGAAAGCGTAAAATTACGAAAATACCCCTATCGGGCGGCGAATTACGAAAATGCCCCCTGGCATCGGGAAAAATCTCAAACGTGCTTTAAGACGCTATTCTGAGGTTGCTGAGTGCATCCTTGATCTAAAAAGTAGTTTAGGGATTTTTTGAACCGGTGTCCGGATCGAGCGCTTAAAAGCCCGTTCGGCAAAAAATTGCTACCGGCTTCGGAATGGCCCGAATTCATGGGGAATGGAACTTTCCAACATCCTAGGGCTCTCAAAAAAATTTCGCGCGAAACCGCGCTAGCTTGATATTTTAAATTAGACTGCGAAGTTACAAGGTTGCGCGTATCAGTTAACCCCTTTCCAGTATTTGAAAAAATCTGAAATTTTTACCTGATACAGATCTTTTAAAAATAACTAGGGTCTCTTTTTTGCACTTTGGCAAAATCTAGCTCTAGCTATTTTTTATAAATTCGTGAAAAATCATAATTTTGACGGCCTAAAAAATCGCTATTTTCGAATCTTTCGAATGTAATACCCCGATTTGTAAAAACGTAATTTTGACGCCCTAAACACGAATTTTAGGCTATGGTAAGAACAATTTAAGCGTAACAACAATAAAAATAAAAAATGAAAAATAAGAAAATTCAAAATACTTACTTGTAAAAAAAAAAAAAAAATGACGAAGAAATCCACCGATCTTCTTCTAGCGGTTATCCACCGATCTTCTAGCGTAAATTTTTTTTCGCTCGTATTGTTGTGGAGATTATGTAGGTGAGATAGGGAGACTGATGAGAGTGTAAGAATAATTCGGGGGAAGAAGGTTTTTATAGGCAGAAAAGTGAGCCGTGGGAGAGGGGGGGGGGGGGGCAAAACAAACAAGTAAATTGGAGGGAGGAAGGTCTGCCGAAGGGGGGGTGGGGGTCTAGGAAAAAAAATTGACAAGTGGGGAGGGGGGTGGGGGCTAGGGGGGAAAATAGGACAAGTGGGGAGGGGGGTGGGGGCTAGGGGGGGGGGGAAATGGACAAGTGGGGAGGGGGAAGAGGGGTGGGGCCAAGGTGGGGGACAAAACTTCGGGTGAGAGGAGGCAAGGCCAAGAAAATGGACCGTGCGATTGGCCCTTGAAAAAAATGGACCGTGCGATTTGCCCAATGCCAATCATTGACCCCTTTTCGCCATAAATGGCCCAGTCCAGCCGTCTTTTTTTTTTTTTAGCAATCGGTAGACTTTCAAGCGATTGGGTGGGAAAAATTATTTTTCCCTATATATGTATATATATATATACACCTATATACCTATATATACACCTATATACCTATATATACACCTAAATTATATTTTGTAATATATTCTGGCTGATTAAATATATCTATAATTGTACTTCCTATATCTATAATACTTAAGAATTATCTGATTTTGTATACTTCGTTAAACCAATAGTCAATCCTTGTAATATATATACCATATTAGGATGTCTTTACCACATATACACCTATATACCTATATATATACATATATAGACCTATATACCTATATATATACATATATATACCTATATACATATATACACCTATATATATATATGTATATATATATATATACACCTATATACCTATATATGTATATACACCTATATACATATATATATATATATATATATATATATATATAATGTATATATACCTACGTATATATATATATATATATATATATATATGTATATATATATATATATATATATATATATATATATATATATAGAGATATATATTATATATCTATATATATATATACCTATATAATATATATATATATATAGGTATATATATATATATATATATACATATATACATATATATATATATATATATATATATATATATATATATATATATATATAACTTTGTAAATTGCATATGACTTATAATCCGGACTTGGTCCAAACGGTGGATAGGATTTCTTGCTTATCGGGTCTTATCCGAAGGTATAGCTTGTCCGGCCTTATCGCCCTTATCCTGTCCTTATCCTTATCGATATCCTTGTCGCCAAACGCAGT
>JAVXUO010000381.1:0-25229 GCA_033065855.1 Escallonia rubra | reverse complement strand
TTTTTCACGAATTTATAAAAAATAGCGAGGGCGAGTTTTTGCCCAAGTGCTAAAAAGAGTCCCTCGTTATTATTAAAATAGCTGTATCAGGTAAAAATTTCAGATTTTTTCAAATACTGGAAAGGGGTTAACTGATACGCGGCAACCTTGAATTCGCAGTCTAATTTTAAATTTCCAAGCTAGCGCGGTTTCGCGCGAACCTTTTTGGAGAGCCCTAGGAGGTTGGAAAGTTCCCTTCCCCAGGAATCCGGGCCATTCCGAAGCCGGTAGTAATTTTTTGCCGAACGGGCTTTTAAGCGCTCGATCCGGACACCGGTTCGGGATTTTTTGACGAAAAATCCCTAAAATGCTTTTTAGATCAAGGATGCACTCAGCAACCTTAGAATAGCGTCGTAAAGCACGTTTGAGATTTTCCCCGATGCCGGGGGCATTTTGGTAATTCGCCGCCCGAGAGGGTATTCTCGTAATTTTACGCTTTCAACTTTTTCGAACGTCTTTTCAGTCCGTAAATGTAAGCACACCCTAGCGAAGGCTGATTTGAAGCCGTTTCGCGGGGCGTTGGGGTCCTAATGAACCCCGGGCCATTTCGGTAATTTGCCGCTCATCGGGTTCTATTTTCCTAATTTTACATTACACGAATTTCCCGAACCACTTTTAGTTCAGGAAAGGGTGTGAGACATCCGAAAAGTTATACTTTAAAGTTGTGAATTAGATAAAGCTTGTTGGGGCGATGACTGAAAAAACTATGAAGCTTTTCTGATGGCAGGGGGCATTTTGGTAATTCGCATTCCCGAGAGGGGTATTTTCGTTACTTTGCCCCTTTCAGTTTTTCAAATGACTGCTTCGTCCAGAAATGTAAGCAAAGCACCTGAAAGGTGCTTTCGAAGCTGATTTGGGGCGTTATGGTGATAATGAACCCCCGGGGGCATTTCGGTAATTTGCCGCTCATCGGGGGCTATTTTGGTAATTTTACATTATACAAATTTTCCAACAATTACACTGCAAATAGAGTCCATTCTTCTTTTATTTAATTCTATGACTTGTTGAGAATGATATAATTTTTATTTTTTAGATTTCAGTATAAATATGGATGCAACTGGAGGAAATATTTTTTGTGAAGGTTCTGATCCACCTTACTTGGATCAAGTTTTTCAAACACTTGACGAAGTCGAAGCATACTACAGAGCATATTCGAAAACGATGGGTTTCGGTATTCGAACTAAGACGAGTAGAAAACGGGTGAATACCGATCAAATTGGTGCAAGGTTATTTGAGTGTCATAGAGGAGCACCGCATGTACCCCCGGTCGTTCGGATCAGTGACGAAGGGACAACAAGACAAAGAAAACGCGACACATTTCCGGGTACCGGCTGCAAGGCCCATGTGTATGCAGTACACCGGAAAAAAGAAAACCACTGGGTTGTGACGGGATTGGACTTGAGCCATAATCATCAGTTGTGCACCCCTAGTATGATTGGTCAAATTCATCAACACCGAGAAATACGCGCGGCACAGAGACAACTGATTTCAACAATGGCCGACGCTAAAATTCCACCTTCTAAGATGATGGGGGTTTTCTCAGGCCAGGCTGGGGGGATTGACAAGTTGAGTTTCAACGACGTAGACCTTCGAAATGAACTTCGTGCTCAGAAGAGAGAGTCTTTCGGTAGGAATGATGCTCAAGCTACCATTGATCTCTTCAGGTGCCTTCAGAGTGAGAATTCTGGATTTTTCTACAGTATCCAACTCGATGATGAGAACCGCATTAGTACTATATTTTGGGCGGACCCCCGTTCTATAGCTGCTTACCTAAATTTTGGGGATGTTGTGACGTTTGACACCACATACCGCACCAATAAGTACTCTATGCCTTTTGCTCCGTTCACGGGGGTGAACCACCACTATCAGTCAATCTCGTTTGGCTTTGCCCTGCTTAGGGATGAGACGGAGGAGTCATTTACGTGGTTATTTGAAACGTGGCTTCAAGCAATGTATCGTATTCCTCCACAGACCATCATCACCGACCAAGATCTGGCAATGAAAAATGCAATCGCTAAGGTCCTTCCAGATACTCACCATGGCCTGTGCACGTGGCACATAAGCAACAAATATCCCGAACGGCTTCACCATGTATATGCAAACCATCCGGAATTCAAGACTGACTTTAATACATGTGTGAAGAAATCGTTGACGGTAGACGTGTTCGAGGAGAGGTGGGCCACGTTAATGGATGACTACTCTTTGCACAATCATGACTGGTTACAATCGTTGTATGCGATCAAGACACAGTGGGTCGGTGCCTACACCAAGAAGTTTTTTGCAGCCGGAATGACTACGACCTCGAGAAGCGAAGCTATGAATTCATTCTTTGATGGGTACGTAAGCCAGTCTTCAAGTATAGTGGAGTTCGTACTGGAGATGCAGAAAGCCGTTGATAGGCAATTGTACCGTGAGAGAGAAGCCGACGCGGCTACGGCTTACAAGGAAAGAGCCATACTACTCTTTTCACCTTTGGAGGCTCATGCGGCTCAAGTCTATACCAAGGAAATGTTTAGACAGTTTCAAGTTGAACTACTAAAGTCGAATCAATATGGCATGACAAAGTTGCACGAGTATTCCACCAGAGATCTCAAGGTTTATGCTTTGACAAACGTGACGAATTTTCCCAATCCGTGCTCTTCGTCGACTCCGAGGAACAGAAGACATTTTACCGTGGCTAAATGTATGGACACCGGGTTGGTAAATTGCAACTGTCAATTGTTTGAGCATAAAGGTATACTTTGTCGACACGCGTTGAGGCTTTTGATCTCGAAGAATGCTAGTGAAATCCCTCAACAGTATATCTTGGAACGGTGGACGAAGGAAGCCAATAGAGTCCACGGTCACATTCCTTACGTGCCCAATGTTTCAGTTGATTTTGAGCAATCTGAGCCGCTGCGATATAATCACCTTTGTAACATCATGCACAGTTTATCATTGGATGCAGCGTCAACGTTTGATGGGTACAAGTATCAAGTTGAAGCAGCCGCACGGGATACGGCTAAGCATGCACAGTTTAGGATGGCTGATCCACAAAGACGGGACACTCCGACTACTCGGACGACTCGAGCCGGTAGATTCAATCGAGCCAAACAGCCAGTCATTGACGGCACTAGCACGCAAGGTGAGGAGGACGACATTTTTGATCCAATTATTTCTCAAACAAAAGGGCGAAAACGAGAAATACGCATGAAGAATCCCATTGAAAAAGAAACGGGTCAAAAAAAATTGCGAAAGTGTGCGTTGTGTAATAAGATGACTGATCATGACAAGAGAAACCATTATAAAGCGTTAGGTCTTGCACCTGGCAGTATGGTCGAGGAGGACGATGATGATGAAGAGTGTTAGGGTTAATGTTTCAGTTGTATAACGAATAACGTTTATAATGTTTAAATTTGTGATTTAGTTTGTTGAATCTTTAATTTGTGATTTGGTTTGTTCTTCCGAAAAATCTTGTACTTTTTTTGTCACTTTTTTTTCGCTCATTGCACCTCAGGCACGCTAGTTAGCCCATTCGTAACAATTTCGGCGAAAAACGAGACACATTATTTTTTGGGTTTTCCTAGGAAGGGCCTATTCGGGCACACTTTAGGGCCCAATTCATAGCTTCCGAAAAATTGAGTAATTTTTTTTGTCATTTCTTTTTTGCTCATTGCCCCTTAGGCACGCTAATAGGCCATATATATGAATTTAGGCGAAAATCGAGACAAATAATTTTTCAGAAAATCCTATAATGTATTAATATGGGTGCACACTGTATCGCCAAATTCGTAGCAACAATAAAAAAATTATGAACATTTTTTTCAGGGGTTCTTTGCTCATTGCACCATAGTCACGCTAATTAGGATAATGGTAATGAAGCCATCTAGCTTCATTTTTTTTCAGCTCCCAGGCTATCCTATACCTAAACGTCAAGGCAGCCTTCCTTGTCCACGACGTATATCTGAGCACCTCCGAGCGAGCAATGTAGTCCATGTACTTGAGGACGTAAATCCCGCAATCATGACTGTTATATTGCTTTGGTCGGTCCTGTATCGTCTCGACCGTCCAAGGATCTACCGTCGAATTCCTGGTGATGGATTCCCCCGAATAATCTCGGCACGCTAGCGAGAAGATAGTAGTCTGCATCCAACAATAAAAAAAGGTCATCAATATATGTTACGATAAGAATATACTATGAGCCAAGGTCAACCGATAAAAACTAACCACTGCAGTGATGTACTCGCTGTATGTCTGTGCCAGCGACCGAAAGGGAGAGTCCTCCCGTAGGCTATCGTATATGTTGACCGCTCTGTTCGCTGGATAGAGAACTAATAGGAACCAGTGGTGTTCGTGATGGCAAGGCATCATGACAAGGTTCGCATGAGCAGCGTGACATTGATTCTCTGCGGTCAACAGGGCTAACAAGTTTCCAGCTGGTTTCCACTTACCCATGCCTGCCCCTCGCCTCCTCGATTCTGTGAACTCCCTCATGCTGGTCACCATTAATGGGACAAGATAAGTGGGATACATGTTAAGCTTCAAATCTTCGCGATGGTTATAACGTAGCTCTCTAATCCGGAGCAGATCTATATAAGCGTTCATGACAAAATTTGAAATATCTGTCTCCGGTGCCAACATTCTCACATCCGTGTGACCTAGCAATGTTCCAAGAGGAAAGTCTGTTGAATCGTTGACAGGCTCAGGCCCGAAGTAGTGCCGGTCGATCCAACCCCGCTTCCATCGCCCCAATGGCTTTGTCGCTTGTCCTTTATCCGACCGGTTGCTTGGGCGCGAGGCCTGGATTCCTACTTGGGTCACCTGACTCTGGCGCTGAGAGTCGTACGTGTCAGGAGGCAAGCGACTAGACGGCTCCCAGAATTCACTCTGGGGCACAAAGTCGTACGTGTCAGGAGGCAAGCGACTACACGGCTCCCACACCTGACTCTGGGGCTGAAACCCGTACGCGTCAGGAGGCAAGCCACTAGACGGCTCCCACACCTGACATTCGGGCTGTGGGATGTACGCGTCAGGAGGCAAGCCACTAGACGGCTCCCACACCTGACTCTGGGGCTGGGGCTGAGAGCCGAACGGGTCAGGAGGCCAGCGAGTAAACGGTTCCCCTTGGTAACCCCGGTACGCAACACCAAAGTTGTGAAGATCAGTCTTGTACGACTCAACGGAGCTCTTGAAACTGTCAGGCGCATGCGCGACATACCAGTCAAACCGCTCGAGCTGCTTGAACATCTCAGTGCCCTTGTCAACCTACAAACATGCATAAAAATCACCGTCATCATTTCAGGCATGGTCGAGAAGGTGCGCAAATCAATATTGAAACGACACTCAAGCTGACTTACAATGCTCAATGCCCAGAACTGGTCATAGACCTCACGTGGCGCGTACGATGACGTCCTCACTTCGGAAGGGCGATTCACCCTCGTGCGCGTCACCCTGAGAAACCACTGTAAGTATTCCTCAGTACTGGTGCCGTCGTCCTTGAGCGATACAAGGCTATCATACGTTTCCTGCCAGGTATTCCACTGATCCACCTCGTCACCCAACAAAATCAAGGCATTAGCAACCTCGAAGTTCGGCCCTCGACCACCCCTGTATGGCCGCATGTCTACAGCGAGTTTTGGAATCCCTTGTGGACAGCCAGCTTGCTTCATAACTCGATCGGGCATCTGAAACTCACATACTTCGAAATGAATAAGTGGCACCCGAACCAAACCTGCCAGCACGTACGACACCGGCAGTTGCCAACACGTCTCATCCAACCGATGCATCACCTTCCCATATGGCTGCCACGTCACCAGGGATGCATCCATCATATCTAGTTCCCCCCGATAGAACACTAGATTGTGGTGAGGGTCTACCCGTTTAGTCCGTCTGGGCCTAGGCCCCCAGGCCCACACCCTAGGCCACGTCTCATCGGAATCAGCTACGGGCTGTGGACGGCCCGTGGGTAGCCTCTCGTAAGACCAAACCTGTGAATGCAAACATAATATGGAATTAGTTATTAATCACGAATATATTGGCACGTCAACGAAGAATATTAATGCTCAAACCTGTAACAGAGTGATGCAGGCGGCAATGGACTTGGCACCCTTTCTCGTAGCTTTGTGCAATGCTCGATATAGGTGCGCAAGGACAGCTGAACCCCACGAATACGAGTATACCTCCCCAAGATCCTCCAAGAACACCATATACTTCGGATGCACCGTGTTTTTTTTTGCGTCGGAAGTAATATAGATCCAATAATATACAAAAGGAATGCCTTCGTATACACCGAAAAATCATGAGGAGTGTATTCATCCGGTAGCTCGCCGTACTGCTCTCTCAGCCATTTAAGTTTTATGCCGTTGGTTGTAAGAGCTTCCCTTGGAATTCCCAGAAAATACTGCATAGCCATCTTCGCTATGGATGCAGACCCATTACTCGAAGTAATGGGTCTACCGTGACATGGGATTCCAAGTATAAATCCAACGTCCTCTAATGTAATAGTCATTTCACCAAACCGGAAGTGAAATGAGTTCGTCTCGCCCCTCCATCGTTCAACTAGAGCAGATATAAGGCAATCGTCGTGCCGAGCCCAAATCCCGCAATCGGTGAACACCGTCAAATTTTGATCTCGCAGTAGTTCTATTTGTTCCTCATTCAGTACCCACTCGGAATGGCCACTTGTGCTTTGACGTGTTTCCAAAACACCCCTATCGACACCGTTAAATACGTGCCTCGCGACGTGGTCATCGTCATCGTATAGGATTGATGTATCATGAGGTCCAGGGTTGAAATCCATATCTGTAAGAACAAAATATAATCGTACATTAACTTAGCGTCCATAATATTTACATTCCAAAACTGTAACTGAATCGTTAACCTAGCTTACCAACGCAATAACAATAGTCATTAAATCATTACTTTAATGTATGAAAACCATTCCTCACTTCCAACGACTCCGAATGCTTAATAACCCTAGCCGCCTTCTCTAGGGTTTGCTTACATTTACGGACTGAGCAGTCATTCGAAAAAGTTGAAAGGGGCAAAATTACGAAAATACCCCTCTCGGGCGGCGAATTACCAAAATGCCCCTGGCATCGGGAAAAATCTCAAAAGTGCTTTAAGACACTATTCTAAGGTTGCTGAGTTCATCCTTGGTCTAAAAATCATTTTAGGGATTTTTTGTCAAAAAAATCCCGAACCGGTGTCCGGATCGAGCGCTTAAAAGCCCGTTCGGCAAGAAATTGCTACCGGCTTCGGAATGGCCCGGATTCCTGGGGAATGGCACTTCCCAGTCTTCGCTAGGGTGTGCTTACATTTACGGACAATATTGACGCTCGAAAAAGTTGACAGCGCAAAATTACGAAAATACCCCTATCGGGCGGCGAATTACCAAAATGCCCCTGGCATCGGGAAAAATCTCAAAAGTGATTTAAGACGCTATTCTAAGGTTGCTGAGTTCATCCTTGGTCTAAAAAGCATTTTAGGGATTTTTTGTCAAAAAAATCCCGAACCGGTGTCCGGATCGAGCGCTTAAAAGCCCGTTCGGCAAGAAATTGCTACCGGCTTCGGAATGGCCCGGATTCCTGGGGAATGGCACTTCCCAGTCTTCGCTAGGGTGTGCTTACATTTACGGACAATATTGACGCTCGAAAAAGTTGACAGCGCAAAATTACGAAAATACCCCTATCGGGCGGCGAATTACCAAAATGCCCCCTGGCATCGGGAAAAATCTCAAAAGTGATTTAAGACGCTATTCTAAGGTTGCTGAGTTCATCCTTGGTCTAAAAAGCATTTTAGGGATTTTTTGTCAAAAAAATCCCGAACCGGTGTCCGGATCGAGCGCTTAAAAGCCCGTTCGGCAAGAAATTGCTACCGGCTTCGGAATGGCCCGGATTCCTGGGGAATGGCACTTCCCAGTCTTCGCTAGGGTGTGCTTACATTTACGGACAATATTGACGCTCGAAAAAGTTGACAGCGCAAAATTACGAGAATACCCCTCTCGGGCGGCGAATAACCGAAATGCCCCCTGGCATCGGAAAAAATCTAAAAAGTGCTTTAAGACGCTATTCTAAGGTTGCTGAGTCAATCGTTGGTCTAAAAAGCATTTTAGGGATTTTTTGTCAAAAAATCCCGAACCGGTGTCCGGATCGAGCGCTTAAAAGCCCGTTCGGCAAAAAGTTGCAACCGGCTTCGGAATGCCCCGAATTCGTGGGGAATGGAACTTTCCAACATCCTTAGGGTGTGCTTACATTTACGGACTGAAAAGACATTCGAAAAAGTTGAAAGCGTAAAATTACGAGAATACCCCTATCGGGCGGCGAATTACGAAAATGCCCCCTGGCATCGGGAAAAATCTCAAACGTGCTTTAAGACGCTATTCTGAGGTTGCTGAGTGCATCCTTGATCTAAAAAGTAGTTTAGGGATTTTTCGTCAAAAAATCCCGAACCGGTGTCCGGATCGAGCGCTTAAAAGCCCGTTCGGCAAAAAATTGCTACCGGCTTCGGAATGGCCCGAATTCATGGGGAATGGAACTTTCCAACATCCTAGGGCTCTCAAAAAAATTTCGCGCGAAACCGCGCTAGCTTGATATTTTAAATTAGACTGCGAAGTTACAAGGTTGCGCGTATCAGTTAACCCCTTTCCAGTATTTGAAAAAATCTGAAATTTTGACCTGATACAGATCTTTTAAAAATAACTAGGGTCTCTTTTTTGTACTTTGGCAAAATCTAGCTCTAGCTATTTTTTATAAATTCGTGAAAAATCATAATTTTGACGGCCTAAAAAATCGCTATTTTCGAATCTTTCGAATGTAATACCCCGATTTGTAAAAACGTAATTTTGACGCCCTAAACACGAATTTTAGGCTATGGTAAGAACAATTTAAGCGTAACAACAATTTAAATAAACATTGAATTATAAGAAAATTCAAAATACTTACTTGTTTCAGCGTGAAAAAAATGACGAAGAAATCCACCGATCTTCTTCTAGCGGTTATCCACCGATCTTCTAGCGTAAATTTTTTTTCGCTCGTATTGTTGTGGAGATTATGTAGGTGAGATAGGGAGACTGATGAGAGTGTAAGAAATAATTCGGGGGAAGAGGGTTTTTATAGGCAGAAAAGTGAGCCGTGGTAGGGGGGGGCAAAACAAACAAGTAAATTGGAGGGAGGAAGGTCTGCCGAAGGGGGGGTGGGGGTCTAGGAAAAAAAATTGACAAGTGGGGAGGGGGGTGGGGGCTAGGGGGGGAAAATGGACAAGTGGGGAGGGGGGTGGGGGCTAGGGGGGGGGAAATGGACAAGTGGGGAGGGGGAAGAGGGGTGGGGCCAAGGTGGGGGACAAAACTTCGGGTGAGAGGAGGCAAGGCCGAAAAAACAAAAAAAAAATGGACCGCGCGATTGGCCCTGGAAAAAAATGGACCGTGCGATTGGGCCAATCGCCTGACTTTCGGCGATTGGCTTTGGGCCAATCGCCTGACTTTCATGCGATTGGCCCAATACCAATCATTGCCCTTTTCGCCATAAATGGCCCAGTCCGGCCGTCTTTTTTTTTTTTTAGCCAATCGGTAGACTTTCAGGCGATTGGGTGGGAAAAATTATTTTTCCCACCGGTGGGTGTGTATCGAACCCCATATATATATATATATATATATATATATATATATATATATATCCCTCTCCCTCTCCTTCTAAGCCACCGTCTCCCTGTCATTTCGGAGCCACCGCCGTAATCACTTGTCATCCTTATTGTCCACACCAGCGACCCACCGCCATCACCATCGGTCTTGTCACTGCCACCACTTACATCAGTGACCCCTCACCACCGATTTGGCCACTGCCACCTCCCACACTAGTGAATGCACCACCGTCACCACCGATCTAGCGGCCGCCATTACTGTTTACCACCATCGTCCCTGACCGTCGGCGTCCAAATCAATCTCTAATCACCGTCAGCGCTCACATCCACGACCCAATTAAGACCAACCGTCATCGATGCACCCAACACCACCACAACCTGACATCACCATCACGAAAACTCCTACGCAATTGACATCATCACCGCCAGTTGACTAAGCAACAATTTTAAAAAACTGGGCTACTGGTTATAACACGGCGTTTGTGCATAATCTTCTCCTTTCAGGTGACACGGTTCTGTAGAATCCGTGGCTTGGTTACCGGGGAGAGTTTGAATGGTACTGATTGAGCTAATTTGGGGATTTAGGAGAACCTTAATGAAGTGAATGCGGGGGAGACCAGGCACCTACTAATTTAATTCCAAGGTTTATGTATTTTGCTTCGAGCCTCTTATTGTGTGCGGTGGTGTTCGTAGTGTGCGATGTTCGATAGTGTTGGGTTTGTGGCGGCGGTGTTGGGTTTGTGGCGCAGTGGCCGCACACGATGTTGGGTTTATGACGGCCTCGTTAGGTTTGTGACGGCGATGGTGACACACGGTGGTCGGCGATGGTGTTAGGCAATGACAGTGGTGGTGGTCTGGTGGGTGATGGTGGTAATGGATAAACCGTACCAAAGTCGAACGGCTATGTAAAACAAAAGTAGTAAAAGTAAACCGTACCAAATGAGTACCTATAAAAAGTAAACCGTACAAAATCAGTACCTGAACATTTTAAGTAAAAGACCTTTTTTAATAATGATAGTCCTACCCCTCTGACTTTTTAACGGCATCCATCGTCCCTCAGCCGAGGTACTGATTTGGTACGCTTTTTTAAAGTTAGGTAGTTCTTTGGTGCACCTTCAAAGTTGGGTACCAAAGCTGTACTGGAGGTAAACTTGAGGGCACAATTTTGGGATTAAGCCTAGAAATTAAGGTGATTACTATTATACTTATAATGTAGAACATGACCCTCTGACATATCGAGAAGCCGTAACCTCTCGAGATTCTTCTCTATGGACAAAAAGCTTTAAATGATGAAATTGAGTCAATAATGTCAAATCAAACTTGAGTATTGACTGATTTGCCACTAGGATTTAAACCAATAGGCTACAAATGGATATTTAAGCGAAAGCTTAAGCCAGACGGATCCGTAGATAAATATAAAGCAAGACTTATGGCCAAGAGTTTTAAACAAAAGGAAGAGATTGACTATTTCAACACGTATACTCTGGTAGCTAGACTTAGCACTATAAGATTATTACTTGCTTTATCATCTATTAACAAACTAGGTATTCACCAAATGAATGCCAAGACTGCTTTTTCTAAATGGTGTTTTAGATGAGGTGTTGTACATGGAACAACCAAAACGTTTTGTACTAAAGGGTCATGAAACAATGGTTTATAAGTTTATCAAATCTTTGTATGACCTAAAACAAGCTCCTAAACAGTGGCATGAACGATCTGATCAAGTTGTTCTTTCTTATGGCTTTAGAATAAACGAATGTGATAAATGCGTTTATTCTAAGTTTGATAATGGGAGTGATGTGTAATATGTATGTAAGCTGATGATATGTTAATCTTTGGTACTGATTTGGATATTGAGTTGGAAACCAAATCATTTCTATCTTCATCGTTTGATATGAATGATATGGGGGAAGCCAATGTTATTTTGGGAATAAAAATAATTAGATCTTCGGGTTCTATTTCTTTTTCTCAATCTCATTATATTGAGAAAATATTAAAGAAATTTAATCACGAGAATTATGCGCCGGTTACTACCCTATATGACCCTTCTATCAAATTAAGGGCAAATGAAGGGATATGTGTTTCTCAACTAGAGTATTCTAGTGCTATTGGCAGTTTGATGTATGTCATGTAATGTACCCAACTAGATATAGCCTTTGCAATTGGTGTTTTGAGTAGGTTCACTCATAACCCCGGGCAAGTCCATTGCAATGCGGTGTTCAAGGTACTTAAGTACCTTAAGGGCATAATGGACTATGTAACGCCCCGAATTTTCGGAGCATTAATATTAAATAAACAGAGTCAGAAAACCTCAAATTTCCAAAAGTCTCTCAAACAGGTTATTCAGAGCATCTAATCAGAAAATCTCCAATTTACACAATTAGATGTCAAATAGGCCTAAACAGTAATTCAATCCCGAATTTACTCCTACCAGGAGTTCCAAATGAAACATCGAAATCCAAATATTTCCTCTTATTATAATTTTAAAAAAAATAATAATACTCAAAGTAGCTCTGAGATTAAACCGCTAGCTCTCAGTCAAATTTGCTAGGCCCGTAATCCAATCCCCTCTACTGATCACCTGAAAGTAAAATAATAAGGGGGGTGAGCCAAATGCTCAGTAAGGTCGCTCAACGGACCAATCAAAATGGGATACAAAGATATCTGAGAAAACAAGATCGGACGTACAGAATTTTAACAGAACGTATACGAACCAGAATTGTCAAAATACAAAATATGTTTCGTAGAAAGACAAAATTTCAAAATGTATTCTTATACAGAAACTGACACTAGAGAGCCATTCAGAATAGGGTCACACATGCCATCACTGGCACGTGGAACCATGTTCAGATAATAAGATCGCGATCTCTAACTCATCCCACTGAGTTAGCCCACGTTCCAATCCACGTGGGTAAGTCAGAAATAAAAAGTCGCATACACTGTGACATGGCTCGCAGACAGTGTTACATATAAGTTACCCAAAGTCTGGTGACAAAACTTTACAGATATCTACGGAACAATTCAAGTAGAGTATTTCAATATTTATAGAAACTACTTGGGAATATATTTTTGTCAACAAAGAACGAAGAAAGAAAATACACACACACACACACACATTTAATAGAAATAAAATCAACAAACTTAGAATTTGTACAAGCAAATTATAACCGAAAAGAAACTGATACCACGTGAACGTAAAAATGGGATAACAAATTAAGTAGAATAACCGATAGCTTTTCTCTTGTCCAAACCCATAAACCATAGAATTGGAGACTAAACTTGATGGAAATCAAGACACATGGCAATGGAAACAACAAAAAGAATGATAATACATGCATGAGTGGTCTGGTCATGCATGATTTGTATTTACAATGGCAGAAGCATCACCAGCCGTGATGACACAATACTAAGTCAAATTAAGGGCACGCAAATTGAGACACAGATGATGAAGGCCGCATACTCAAATTAAAGGAAAGAAAAGAGTACTTGGAATAGGTTAGCAGCCGACGTATTAAAAATCTGATGACTAACACAGAAATCGAGGTAACTGGACACATTAGAAATCTGATAGAAATCCGATGACTAACAGTGCAATGCATAGAAATCGAGGCAGATAGAGCCATGAGCCGAAATTACACAGAGACGACACGGAAATTGAGGTGGCTAAATTAAGGAATTAAAACATTTAACGGAAGATCGATCCAACGCCGATTCAGATATTTAAAAGTAATCCCTTACCTCCAATTGTGCAATTCAATCACAAAACTTTAATCTCCTGAATCAATTATATCAAAAATTCCTAAAAATCAATATACCCAAAAGTTAAAATTAGGGTTCCAACAATAACAAAAATTCGTAACGATTCCAACTACAAACCTCAATTTGATACCCAAAAATAAATTCTTACCTCGAACAATGATCAAACTCTCAAAAGGCTCTTCCTAATGATTTCCTGGAGACTTTTCTGAACTTTGGTGTGCTCCTATGAATGTACGTAACTATCAGACACCAAAATAATATATATATATATATATATATATATATATATATATTCCTAAAACAAATAGAATTTCAAAATACCCATTACGTCCCAAACTTTATAATTTAATTTTTAATTTTTTTTAAGCATTCAAATATGAGGGGTCTAACAGACTATTCATTAACTTACAAAGAATTTCTGGCCGTATTGGAAGGATACACAGATGTAAACTGGATCAAGACTCGAATGAAATAAAGTCTACAAGTGATTGGATATATACCATAGGTGTAAGTGCTATTTATTAAGGTTTCAAGAAGCAAACTTTGATTTCACATTCTACCATGGAATCTGAGTTTATTGCTTTGGCAATGGTAGTCAAGGAGGTAGAATGGCGTAGAGACATGTTAAAGAGATTCCTCTATGGACTAAGCCAACGCCTGGTATTACTATATTATGTGATAACGAGGCAGCGTTAACGCGGGCATATAATAAGGTTTACAATAGGAAGTGTAAACATATAAGTCTTAGACATAGCTATGTGAGAGAACAACTAAGTAAAGGAGTTATTATTATTAGCTAAGTGAAGTCCAAAAGAAATTTTGGAGGATCCCTTTGCAAAAGGCCTAGGCATGGATATTATATGGCAGACTTCTAGGGAGATGTGTTTGAAGCTCATGAAATAAGAGAGGTAACATGCACGTGGAAACCAACTAGACACCAGAGTAACCTCTAGTCTTCTAGTTCAATAGAAAAGCACGTTGTATTTATAACCAAGGATGCACTAAAAGATGAATATTTTGATCTTCATGCCAGCTTAAGGTATTGGATACTTATATGGCAAGCAAGAGGAGGGTGTGAATTATTTCCTTAATAAATCTACATCCTTGAAAGAGGGTGCAGGTCATACAAGTACACCTTACTAGATTTACCGATGCAAGTGCGGGAAGTGGGGCCGCTTCTACGAGATTTGAGCTTGTCTTTTATGGCACTTATGAAAATCCTAAGATGTAGCACAAGGCCGTAAATGTGCAGATATTTGAAAATTTGGTTGGGAAGTTCTACACACAGTACTAATGATCAATCACCAAGGATTATTAGTTCAAGGCTAAGGCTACTCTGAATTCTGATTGACTTCATTATTATATGATAAATGTTTAAATCGAAAGACACCTTTATCTTAGTAGGGCCTACCAAAAGATAGGGAGATGTACATTTTCTTAATTAAGAAATGTGATAAAATCCAATTTTGGGAAATTGTTGAAATTTTTCATAAATTGGACCCTAACTTATTGAACCTTGCACTACAAGGTTTAATGTCCAAAAAGAATCAACCAATTTCATTGATTGATTAGAGAGATATAAAGTCTCTAAGGTGGGAATTTAATAAGGTTGAAAAATGGTCATAATGTGGGTTTCCACGTAGCTTGGGAAATGAAACGATTAAGGATATTTAAGTGGCCATGTGACATACTATATTATTCTAAATGGCCATGTTAACTCACAACTAAATGATTCAAAATAGGTAAGTCACCCATTTATATCCAACCCGTTTAACCCTCACCCAAACACAATCCACCTATCCACTCATTTTGTCACACCTACGTTAAATTAAATATATATATATATATATATATATATATATAGGGGAAAGCGAATATAAGGCTAGCCTCACACAAGTTGCGTGAGGCTAGCGACTAAAACGGCGTAGTTTTGATCAAATAAACATAACAAAGTTTCGTTTTTCACTTTTTCTTTCTCTCTCCCCCTTCCCCCGGTTTTCCTCTCCTCCCTGTCTCTCTGCCTCTAATTTTCTCTTTCTGTTTTCTCTCATTTTCCTAATGACTCTTTTTCTCTATCTCCTCAACACATCAGATATCTGTGGTGGCGCCGGCCAGCCTCCATTGCCGGCGACCCTCCATTTTCACCGCCGATACCACATATAACCATCAAGGCCACCCATTTTCCTCCACCAGTCTGGCATGATTAGTTTGAAACAAGAATCCCAATTCGAAGATCCCCAATTTAAGAAATCCAACGAAGATTATAATCTACGAAATCCAATTCAAAATTAAGAAATATGGTTTTCAATTTTTAAAATCCAAGATTGTGGCGGTGATTGGTTACTGCGGCTAGTGACGGTGGCCGAATTTTGAAGTGGCCGGCGACGGAGGCTAGCCTTCAAGCTATAAGGTGCTTCTTGGCTCTGTGAAGTGGCCGGCGGCAGTGCTGGGTTTCTACAAGGAGGGGATGGCTTGTGATGGTACATGGGCATGGGGGTCGTGGGAAGAAGAAGCCTGTTCCAGCTGTGGTGGCTTGTTACGGTGGAAGGTGGAAGGCGGGTTTCTGCTTTGGAGATGATGTGTGTGATGGTGTAGGTTACGGTGGCTTGTGACGGTGTTTGTCTGTGGTGTTGGCGATGTACTGTCGCGGTAGCAGGATAGGTGTCGGTGGGCGTGATGGTGGCCGGGATTGGTGATGGTAGCCGGTGCAGGAAGGTTGGGCGGTGGGTTTCTTGTAATGTCGCAGCAGCAGGATGGGTGTTGGTGGCCGGGATTGGTGATGGTTGGGGCGGTGATTGGGGAAGGTTGGGCGATGGTTGGGGCGGTGATTGGTGTTGGTGGCCGGGATTGGTGATGGTTGGGGCGGTGATTGGGGAAGGTTGGGCGATGGTTGCTGCTAGGCTACAACAGAGAGATGGGGAGGAGAAAGGCAGGGGGTGTGAGGGGGGAGAGAGAGAGTGAAAAAGAAAAAAATGACTTACATCTTTTTTTAATGAAACTACGTAGTAGTATTTGCCGCTAGCCTCACGCAAGTTACTTGAGGCTAGCCTTATATTCGCTTTCCCCATATATATATATATATATATATATATATATATATATAGATAGGGACGAGATCCACTGCCCGCGCATGCAAATTAGTTTTCTTGCCAACCCAATCTGGCCGTCTATCTGTGATTTATGGACGGTCCAGATTAAATCTTCTCCCTCAATAGTACTAGATAACCCTAGTACTTAAACATATTTGCAATTTAGCCCAAAGATTTTAGAAAAATATTTATTTATGCACCTTAATACTTTACCACATACAATATAAACCATAAGGTTATTTCAGGATATAATGTCACTTACAGAGATGTTGTTCTTGGTCCTTGAATGTAGGTCGGCCATACTTCTCTTATTGTTGTTTTTTTATATCCAAGCTTTTCACCAAGTGGACACGCAGCTCGATGCCTTACGCTCCTCAGAATTGACTAATGGCTATTATCAATACTCTCAACCTTTCAAGATATTGATTTGAAAAATGCAGTAGAAGACGTCGTACTAAAACAATACCTCTTTATTTATACTTGAAAGAAAATCACTACAAGAAAAAGCACTTTTAGCGACGGATTTTTCCGTCGCTAAAAGTCCACTTTCAGTCGAAAAAGACATTTAGCGACGGACTGTCCGTCGCTAAAACTCTGTTGCGGATAAGGCCGTTGCTAAAAGATTAGCGACGGAAATTAGAGGTCCGTTGGAAAAACTTTACTTTTACCGACGAAATTAATTACTTTTAGCGACGGAAATTTTCGTCGCTAAAAACTAAAATATTTTTCCTAATTTCTAAATTTCTCGAGAAAAACTTTTTTAAACATTTTAGCGAAAAAATTATGTCGCTAGAAGTCCGTGGCAAAAGGTTTTTAACAATATTAATTTTGTCGCTAAAAGTCTATCTTTAAAATATTTACCAATCTGTAGAAGAATCTTTAGCGACGAATTTCCGTCGCTAAATCTGTCCCTATAAAGGCTGTTTTTTATTTTTATTATTTTTTAAAAATAAAAATAATTCTAATCAACCAATCCAACAATAATTTAATTCTTTAAGTCACATCGTCCAAATGTCAAAAATAAAATAACAAGTTTCGTTGAAACTGAAAAAATATGTACCAAGAACCCTTTAGCATACACATATACACAACAAATACATCGAACATAAGGTTTCATCGGATAACGTTTTCTCAACTGGTCAAAAACTGCTCATTAAGTTTCACAGACAATTTATCGCAACTCTGAGTTCCATTTCAGCAATTTCAGCATCAGCATCAGCATCAGCATCATCTCTGCTGGAATCAAAGTGTTCATCCTCTGCAACAAATCATATTCAGATCCAATCAAAGTCAATAAAGAGTATCATCAGTAAATCAGAGGTACTCTTTGTCGGTCAAACATATAAGCCATGTAAATCTCTCTAAGTGGTGCAACTTTAAAAATGAGGACCTTAAATAACACGCAATGAAGCAGTGAAATTTTATTCATTCTAAAAAGAGCGGAAAACAAAATTAAAAGAAGCATATCGTTTAACAAAACTAAAAAACTAACAATTCAATATGTATTCTTCTAACTTCACATATATTGAAGACCCATGTTATATGCATTAATTAGAAAGTTAAAATCAAGCAACGGCTAAATTCATATGATTAAGAAAAGACTAAGCAGAGGCATTAACAAAAAGTAAAAATAAAAGCGATTTCAGACCTGAGCATCGACTTTTTGGCCGAAATGGTTAAAGGCATCTTCGATATGACGGTCAGTGACTTCCCACGACAAACCTCCGACCATATATACAGTTACAATCACACAGAAACCCAAATTTAGACAATAGACACATAACATATTCATTAAATGAACTCTAGCAAACACTTAAAACTAAAAAAATCAGATCATCTGGAAAAGTGGAAAACTATCTACAACAAATAAGCAAATCAAGTCGATGAATAAAGAAGCAGCAGCAGCAGACCCAACAGTAGCAGCAGCGTCTGCTGAAACGTGGGCGCACACATATATCCACACACACATACACACAAATGGCTGTTGGTTTTTTTTGAGAAGACATCACGGGATCTGAAGGATCTGCCATGGAGAGCGTCCATTTTATTTCAATTTACAGAGAGGGGCAACCACCCTTAGAAACATCCCTTCTTTCTGGAGCCTCATTCTAATTTCTGAGTGTTCTTAAAACTAAGCAGATCAAGTTGAGGCTTGCTATACTATAAAAGAAACATAACCCCACCAGCTTTCTAAACAGAGAAAAAGTGTACAAACTGGACAAGCTGAACTATTATTCCCTCCCTTTCATCAGATTCGTCCTCTTTCATGACCTTTTGTGGATAAATACAGTAGATCCAAATAACAATTACAGATCAAATAACAATTAATTATAGATCAAATACGTATCATTAGCCAAGTCAATCTACGGTAAAAAGCACGATAGTGGTCAATGTCCACAATTACTAAATATAACCCAAGAATTCACAAAAATTAAAGGGGGCAAAAACCTAACGAGATGGGAGAGTATTTACTGAATCAATTACTAAACACTAAAACAGATCAAATAACATGAGACAGATCAACATATCTTACTAAAGATCGAAAGTAAAGAAGAGGGAAAATGAATACATATGTGCATGAGAGAGAGAGTCTCGTACCGTGCATCTCGACGATAGGATTGGCGACCTTGATCTTCCCAAAGCCCATTGTCTTTGCTTGTTTGCATAGGTATGACAGATCTGACGGTCCGAATTAGGGTATGTGGAAGACGTCGGCAGCGAGAGAGAAAGAAAGGTGAATGTCCAGCTTGGGGGTAGCAGTCTTGAGTTTGTTGTTGGGTGAATGGGGGAGGGCGGCAGCGGGGGTGGCAATGGCTGGCATGGGAGGCCGGCGACAAAAGTGGTGGTGGGTTGGGCACTGTGGGTGAGAGAGAGAGAGAGAGAGAGAGAGAGACGAGGGGAAAGAAATACGGCGGATGGAAATAAGAAAAAGATCGGGTTTTATCTTTTAATACCCTTTAGCGACAGATTTTTCACCGTTGCTAAATGTCCGTCGAAAATCACATTTAGCGACGGAAATTCCGTCGGTAATAATCCACCGGTAAAAGTCTGTCGCTAAAGACCTTTACCGACGGAAAATTCCTTCGGAAAAGGTCTTTAGCGACGGAATTTTGCCGACAAAAAATCCGTCGTTAAAAGTCACTTTTAGCTACGGATTTTGATCCGTCGCTAAAAGTTTTTTTTTCTTGTAGTGAATATTACATAGGAGCAATAGAAAGGAATGGTTCCTTCTATTATTGCACACACTAAATCTTAGCACACTTTACACTCTTGAGTACTTCACACTCTTACACACTTCACACTCTCTCAGACTTCCTCTGCTTTCTAGTTTTTACTTCGACCTATTTTATAGATGAAAGGATCAGGCACATAGGATTCTTCAACTGTAAAAATCCTCTATTATTTTTTGTAGGTCATCTTTTTCTTTTACTGTGGCAGACATCTTTATTCTGTCCCCCACTTGGCTTTGTCATTTTTCCCTGGCCATTATGTTCATTCCAATCATGCTTATCCTGTGGTCCCAAACCCTCTTGTACAACTTAAAAGTTTCGCTAGACAGATCAGGTTCTCCTTGTCCTTTGCTGTTGAACAGTTCATTCCTGACCCTGTTTGGAGAGTTTTATGGATGCTCTACACCCCTTCAGGATTACTATCCTTCGTCCGCCATAGAAACATGCTTTTATGGGATCGGCTCCCATTTTTTTAATGGTTGCATGGACACAACTAATTCTTTCGATCTTGTCTTTCTCCGAATTATACGTGTTCCATAGCTCATCCTTGTACAGTCGGTAGAAATTCATTAACTTTTATTAGCGAATCGATAAATGAACCAAATCTGATATGGCTGGTAGAACTTGGTTTCACTTCTTTCTGCCAGTGTTAACAGTATTTGAACCGTTGTAATCTGTCGACTGAATCCCATAACTCCAAGAGCATATCGAATTATAATTAGGAGATTTTCGATGAGTTTTCAATCATCTTGGTCTATTTTGAATGTGTCTACGAGTTCATGTTCAATCCATTTAAGATCAACCTTGTCTGATGGTAATGTGAGGCTTGACCATCCATAATCCCAATTCAGGAAAGCTTTCATTTCTGGTTTGCGAAAGATCTCTTCGTGTTCATTTTTCTTCCTGGATAGTTCTTTTATTTTTATAGTGATATATGCTGGGAGTAATGATTCTAATTCTTCTAGCAATCGGATTCTTTCTTCCTTTTCTTGTAGGACTATCATTCCTTCTTCATCGTTTTTATTAAGCCTTTTTCTAATTGCTTAACATAAGCAATTAATTGACTAAGGGTTCTTCGTAATTCTTTTCGGTAATTTTCTATTATTGCCAGACATTTCCAAAGATATTTTTGCTCTCTTCACATAACCCTGGATTATAAAATGATTTTGTTTTTATCATCATTGGTTTGTGTTATGGTAGCATTTTGCTTTGAAGATTTTTCATCTTCGTCAGGTGTTACTTTTCTTTTTAGATCCTTGTTGTTAAAAAGTAATTTTTTATTTTCTCGTTCACTTGTTTAGGGTGCCTTGCTGTTAAGGTTTCAATCTTATTCTCTTTATTCCAAAATTTTTGCATTGGTTTGGAATGCTTAGTTTTCTATCGTCCCGTTTTTGGGCTTTTGTGTTGGTAGTTCCAACCATCTCCTTCCGTTACCGAGGGAGGATTTGTGAGTGACAAAGATTTGTTCCCTTTCTTTTTATGGTAAATGACGTAGTAGTCAAGTTTTCTTGATGGTTCTCCCAGTATATCGACTTCAAGATCTCTTGCTTCATACATTTCTTTTTAGTCTTTTGAGTAGTCTTTTTTGGGGCAACAACTCCCTGCATCGTAAAGCATAATTCCCTGATTAGACTATCTGCAAGTGTATTTTTGGCTGATGCGATGTATTCCACGTTAAAAGTATAATAGTTGAACCTTTTATGCCATCAATAAAGTCTTCTTTGACTAACATCTCTTAGGTCTCCCTTTAGGAAAGCTTGAAAATGTCTATTATCTGTTCCAATAAGAAAGTGTTTTGAAACTAGAAATATATATAAATATTTTATGCCACTTTTTATAGTTAAAAACTCGTTTTCGTTTATGTGATACCGAGTTTCTGCATCCTTGAATGTTCCACTTCAGTATCCACACAGTTGTTTTTCAGCTTGATGAGATAGTATTGCTTTTAATACTGCATCCCAACAATTTTCGGAAGCGTCAATTTCTAGAACTAACTTGTCTCCTTGTTTAGGCAAACTTAATTTTGGCAGGGTTTTAACCTGATCTTTTATCCATAGAACATTTTGGGTATCTTCATTTTCCTATATCCATTTTCCTATATCCATTTTCCTTTTCTAAGCTTTTTACTTAAGGCTTCTGTTAATTAGGTTTGATAAATGCGGGATGAATTTCTTCGCGTAATTTAACAACCCGATAAATATTTGAAGTTGCTTTACATTATTGATTTGTTCTGAAAATAGCTTTACTTTTTTAGCTATGTGATCTTGAAGGATAATTTTTCTACTGTCTTCTATTCTCAATCCTAGAAAGTTAATGGTGATTTGTTCCCATTCACATTCCTTTTGTGATAGTACTAATCCATGATCAATTAATTCTTATGATATCTTTTTCAGATGATTTCTACGTTCTTCTCTGATTTTTGAGAATACTAATATATCATTTATGTACACTATACAGTAGTCTCTGTATTTGCTAAAAATGTTATCTATCCTTTGGAATAAAGGCTGAGCATTTTTCAATCCTAATGGTAACACCGTTCATTCATAGTGCCCTTGTGGTGCGCTAAAGACAGTTAATGGAATTGATGATTCTTTCATTTTTTTTAAATCAAACTTTGAGAAAAAATTGGCTAGCTGGATTTTGTTTTTTTTAGCATATCCTTGTTTGGAATTTTATAGCTATCTTTGACAGTTGATGTGTTTAAAGCTATATAGTCTATGACTAATCTGGTTTTTCCTCTAGCCTGTTCAGCATGGTTATATACCATGAAAGCCAGACTTGAATGAGAAATCTCGCTAGGTCTTATTAACCATTGTTTTAGTATTTCAGAAATCTGTCGTTCAAATTCGGGAACCATCTCAAGACTATATTGCATTGGTTTTATGTTAACAACATAATCTTTATCCTTAAGGGCCAATGTTGCCCAAGGTTTATCATTTTTCCATAATTTTAGCGGGTCATCACTAAAATTATTTTATAACATCTTTTTTATACTATCAAGACTAGGAATTTATTTTGCTTGTCTGGATAATGTTGCTTTATTTCTTTTACCCAACCATCATTTTCTTTGATTACTTCTTCGTTAAGTAATTCCTTGGTTACTTCTTCTTCAAGTAACCTTTTCCATGAGTCATTTTTGTTCTCTTCACCACGCTGGGCTGCGTAGAGAGACTCATTCTTGATATGTTTTTGAATTTCTCCTAGTTTTTGGATGAAAATCAAATTTACATTTTTGAGCAACATATTTTAACAACCGAATTTTTTGACTTTGTATTTCAATTTAAAACTCTTCCTGAATAAATGGTCGATTTTCAGTTTGTTTGAGGAAAGCATTTCCTATTAGAAAATCACTGTCTAAGGAGTCGAATTGGATTAATCACTCTATAATGAACTGTTTTTGATTTATTATGACCGGAATATGATATGTTTCATATTCTGGCTCGAACTCATCGCCATTTGTCATTCGCCATTCGCATGCTCATGAGTTGATCTGTTTTGATCCATTTTCCAGAAGGTAAAATTCCTGGTCATGTCAGGCAATAGGATGCTCCAGTATCTACTAAAGCATATATTATAAAAGGGTGATAACCCTGGAAGTCAAAACTTAATTCTATATAAGAATTGTTTGGACTTGCCGCCATCCGTTTATTATTCATTTTTTCAGACCTTATTTTTCTTTTGATAATACTCATAATGTCTTGAATACCATTTTCAAGCCTTTTTCTTTAAGCCTCTTTTTGATAGTGTCATTCATTGATGTTGTGGTCATTACATGTATGGTTTATACACGTGATGACATACTTCGTCTGATTGGAATGGTAACTGTTTTGTACCCTATGATGTCTTCATCAGAACTATCTTCTTCTTTGATAGTTTCTTCTACCATTTTTTCCTTTCTTTTGCCTTTTGGATTCGTAGACGTGGAAGGTAAGAAGAGATAGAATGTCTCCTTGGTTCTTCGAGAATTACAACACCTTTATTTTCTCTAATCTGCATGTGTTCTAGTTGTTTACTAGCTAATCCTTTGCCTATCACCCATTTTTTAGGCCATGATAGTTGCTTTGGATTTATCTTACATGCTTTAATGGCTCGGACATTACTACTTGTTTGTTCAAATAGTTTCACTTCGCTGTTTAGCGTTTTACTCAGTAGATTTGTGGTATTTACCACTCTGTAGACTAAGCAATATTGTACTGCAATATTTTTGTAGACTTCTCATAATTAGGTCATGCCTTGAGTCTAAATCCTCAGTCCTAATGCTTTATTAAGACAAGGATCTTTTAAGGACATGAAGTCGTTTGGTGTAGTTTTAAACCAAACTGACCCGTTATACTAGTTACTTTGGATACCCCCTATTAGAGCATTTTTCAAAAGTTTTTCACTGATTGTTTGCTAAACAACAGATTACTGGTGTATCTCTACCATCTATGAATAATCGATAGAGACTAACTTGTATCATACCAATATGGACATAGTGATAACGTTCTCTAAGGTATTGTATCTGTCTTGAAGAAAGAAATGTTTAGTATTCTTTCTTCTGTTTGACCTACCGAGCTTTCTTCTTCGGAGATCTCTACATTCATCTTACTCCTAAACCTGAATATGGAGTTTTTGTATATTTCTCCAACCTTGATTTTAGGCATTTCATAATGGTTTATAGTAGAGCCGGGAGTTTCCTCTTCAATTGATTCACTCTGACTAATTATGTTATTAGATAAGGGAATCATTTCTTCTTCATGGTCGTAGGTTTCTGACATCATGAAGATCGTGTCTATGCCTTTTAAAGTTGTGTTTAAAATTTTTTCGTCATCTGATGTGGTTTCATCATCAGATTCATAGTCGTATTCTGAAACAAGCTCTTTTGCTTCGTCTTCAAAATCTAATTTTTATCCCTATGCTGGCTCGTATCTTTCTTCAGCAAATAAGAAATATCTTATATTTTGTTTTCTTTTCTTAATTGGACATTTATTTGCATAACATCCTTTTTCGCCACATAACCAGCAACAATCACACTATCACACTATTCTGGTGATTTTTCTTTTGGACATGAAGGTTTTTTACTTGGAATATTAGATTTCTTTCTAATATATCTTCCCCATGGTTTTGTTTTTTCTCTTGATGGATTAAATTTTCTTTTCTGAATTTTTTTCCATTTCTTCACATATCCTTTTTCGTTTTCAAACATTTTCTTCTCGATTTTTTTCTTTGTGAAGTTTGGCTTCTTTTCGCATCCATAGTTGTTTACCATGTTATTGACTTTAGAATAGCATTTGTAACTCATATGAACTTTTTCATATATTTTATTACCTATCCTTTAGTATAGTATTTCTTTAGTACTTCTTCTACAGCTGTTATTCTTCCTCCTAAGGAATCGCAAAGCATTCTGTCGTTTAGGAGTTTAGTAAAAAAAAAAATTTGCTAACTCGTCCCATGGTTTAGGGAGTTTGGCAATAAATTGCTTTTGCCAATGGAGGTTGTCTCCGAGTTCTAACTTGTA
>JAVXUO010002721.1:0-66530 GCA_033065855.1 Escallonia rubra | reverse complement strand
CAGTTTCCTCGGCAACTCAAACGTGGAAGTTGGGCTAGTTTTAAGCGGAGTGTGACATGGCATCATTTTGTCTATTGAATGTCAATGAACGGACTCGATGATTCTACAGCATCTCTGCTGTAGATTCCCCTACGGCAGAGGATCCGTGTCCAACCAATTCACGGTTTCAACGGAGGACCAACCGGTCCGGTCCAGTTTTATACACCGTCTAAAAATCTGAATAAGGTAGAGAAAGGAAATGAATAACGGTGCTGCTGCAGTGATTTGCAAGTCATCGAACAATTAACGTTGGTCCAGTCGTATGAAATTTCGGGGGCAAATTCTTGACAGCGTTGACGTGACATCAAATGGTCAAGATTGTGTTTGGAAGCCTGGACAACAGTGATCTTGCTACTGTAGCCACTTTTTGGATAAAATCTCTCTCTCACTAACCATAATCCATCTTTGATTTCGCGGCGTTGTTCTTATAATTGATTGTTGATTCAAGATTAAGCCTCCATTCAATGATCTTATCATTCAAGGTATGTGGTTCATGTGTTCATAGATGACTCCTAATCTTAAGTTCACTTTCATCAACTGATATTAGATAGCAGCACTGGCCGCTCAGACAAAAAACATTTGATTCTCGAGCTGGTGGTGGAGCTTATAGAACTTCTCGTCGAATGAAGCAGCAGACGGAGAAGTAGACTTGACAGCCTCTTGGAATAAACGACCCCTATATGCAACAAGGTCAGCGTAGTACACTGGCGTGACAAGGGCGACAGGCTTAGTGCAACGAGCAAAGGTGAAGCAAAGGTGGTATATGAGCTTCTGCAGCTTGTCAGAAGTAAAGTGATTCTCATCGTGGATAACATGGTAGTGCGTTGGTCTACTAGTCCCCAGACTTCCAAAATGGCTGCAAAGGTAGAAATCAAACTCGGACGCGTGAACGATGATTGTGTCTACGACTGTTCCCGGCGGCACATTGCCTGATGAACCCCCATCCCGCTCATCCTCGAGAAACAGACGAGTCTGGTGACGCTTCTGAGCCACCACAAGAGTGATTGTTGGCTGGTAGTCATCCTCATAAATAGCCCTCTTTAGATCACGTAACTCTTCATTGGCAACCATGTTGAATTGGCCCTCACTTACACCATCGCGGAACACGACGATTTTGTTAGGCTTGACCTTATTAACCCGAGTGTAAGACTTGATCAAATCCAGACACATGCCCCCAAAACTTAATATCTTCTCCTTGCGGTTCTCTTGGGGGGAGACTCGTGCCGAGTAGCGATTTGCAGCAGGCCAATTAACTGTGGCAACAACAGCTGCTATTGACGGACATTGTGTATTTAATGAGCCTGGGTGGTTGACATCAGCTCCAACAATCATAACATGATCTGCATCCGCGAAACCAGGTAGCCGCTCGATAAGCTCTACATTGCTGCCTCCAAGCTTCGCATTTATTTTGAGAGCAAGGTTAGCAAAGAATTGATCATCTCCTTTGTTGGCGTGACTCGAGAGGCAACACTGCGTCACTACCCCAATCTGTGTCTCTGATACCCATTTAAGATTCTTGTACCCTTGATGCTTTCCAGCCATCACACAAATAATAATCTGTAATGGGTCATTACTTTTTCTATGAGCCTCGCCAACGAGGCCATGAAGAAGTTCATGAAGGCTACTGATGTTAGAAAACACATGCATATCAGTGGTATAGTGCACAAGAGGCTCCTTCATTGATATCCCAAGATTGCTCAATCGACCTCTCAGATTTCGAATAAAAAACTCAGCATTCAGCTTATTGGAACGATCACGTGAACTAAAATCTATTAAGGCCCATTGCTCAACCGATCTGCCTTCCACCAGAGATTTCCCAGCAAGGCTCCACCGACATTTTTCATTATCAACTCTTACACTGTTTATGCTGCCCGCTGGAGTATTGAACTTCAATTCCGGTGGTTCAATCACACGACCTTCAAGTGAGGTCATATTCTGGTCAACTCCAATTCCAAAAGTGCGAATGAAATCTCCACTGTGAGTACGGGGAGAAAAGGATTAGAACACATGAAAGCAATGTGTAAACCATTCACTACAAACTTAGCAACTTCAATAACCCAGAAACATGTTATATTCCCCCCACCCCACTCCTCAAACTACAAATCTGAACAATCTTTCAACCAAATGGTAATGCATGCCGAGTCCAAATTATGCATGGGCCTGATCAGCTACCAGCTAATAATCTAAGGCTAATAAAGATTTTGGCTGATAATTCCATCACCTAATCTCTACGCATGCATACTAAAACATAATTCAGTAACTGCACCATTTTACACAGATTATTAACTTAAACGGATGAGAAACATGTAATATCATTCTCATTATGAGAAGGGGTAATTTCAGCGTAAGGGATACAATTTTACCCTAATCTACCGACTTTATCGAGCCAGACCCGATGAGAAAAATGGGCTCCGAGCTATGAGCTCTGAGTTATAAGTTATGAGCTCCATGCCCCATAAGCCCAAAAAGCGTGAGGGGCAGAGCATAGTCGGGCCTTCTAATTCCCCCATCCCCATGTCCCAAGACTACACTCTAGAAACATTTCCAAATTATTCTGGTTCCTGATCAACTACTCCAAATTATTCTGGTTCCTGATCAACTACCAGCAGCTAATCTGGAGGGAGAAAGACTTTGGCTGAAACTTCCATTATCTACTCCCCAGAAATGCATCCTAAGATTAAATGAAAACATAACACGTAATTTAGTGCCTGAAATTATGAATGGTTCATAAGTTTAGCAATCATGACGCACACCATTTTCCCATGATTCCAACATGAGATCCACACAAAGAAGTAGCATCAGCGCATCATCCCAAATATTTTGTAATAATGCAACCAAGAGAAATGGGATAATCGTACCCACAAGGGCCATCCTCAGCTCGCAGCATTTCACATATCACGTTCTTCCTTTGCTTTGGTTGAGCCAGCGATATATTCTTCAATAACTGCCTGGCATTTTTATCCAAATCGTCCTTGGGATATCTTTGACCCTCGGCCAAGATGCAAAACTCCATTGGAACATAGTTTTTCCTATTATTTTTCCCCAAATCTAAGCACGGAATATCCTTGTAGGTAATTTCCTTATTATACTTCTCCCTGAAGTAACTGACGAGGCCAATTTCCCTTGGTGGATGTTTACCTTCCGGATCTTCGATAGCGAATGAAAGATCTCGCGCGTTGAAATCCGATAATCCTGCTATGGTGAACTTCTGTTTGGTAGCACGGTGAATTACAGTGACTTTCAGATGCCTCAATGCCTTTGTAACAGGTCTTCTCAACAATTTCAACTCATTTCTTCCACTATTACCTGTCAGAAGCTCCTTAAATCCCCAAACATGCTCCTGAAGAAAGTCCAGAACAGATATTCGCTTTCGAAATGGCATCACCGAATAGTCCAGGCACAAGGCTAATCCCTGGGCAGTGGGCTTTATGCTTTGTTGAAAGCCTTTAAATGCTGCAACGCCACAATGTAAGTCATCATCTCTTTTGAATTCTCTGGAGTATGAACTTCGACCAACAGAAACCCTATGCCGAGACGGATTCTCCTTCATTACCACATCCATTGCTTGTAGTATGTCTCGAGGATTATATAAGATGGTTCCACTCAAATATTCCACCAGCTTTGAAAGCTTCAGCACATTTAACAACTTAAGAGTAACCGTATAAGACCGCATCTTATTCTCTTCCCCGTCAGACAAATTCACCTCAAATTCTCCAGTGGGCAGGGTATTTACACTGTAAATGTTCTTCTCGCCATCATAGCAACTCGTATGCGTAGGAAATATATCTGGAAAATCGGAGAACATCTTATCTTTAATCTTACGCTGATCATCTTTTGATACTGGTTTCTTTATGAACCGAGTTTTGTAAGACATCTTTCGCCTAATGCCCACTTGATAGTGCATTATAGCAGTTTCAGGATTGAATGTGATACGAAAATGGTTGACAAGAATGCTAATCGACCTAACAGTATGTGTACCACCACTATCCGGCCGCTCTATTGACAAATAACTGTACTCCGCGTCTCCCGGAGAAGGTGATGAAGACTGCTGATCTGATATATTTAGTGACTTGATATCTGGAATACCAAGATCCATTAAAAATTGAAACAACAAATGCTTTTTAATGAAGCAACAACACCACGTAACTAATAGAATCATATTCTACTTGCCACCCCACTTAGCATGCAATAACTTTAATAGCTGAAAACTAAAAACCAAATCTATGCACTTTTAAACAAATATAAGCAAACTAAGATCAACCAATTCATTGGAAATGACAGCATGAAAGACTATAAGGTCTTTCATGAAAGGGTCACTTTTCCAACTAATCTATGCCTGCCCCCATCATATCCTTCTGCGACTGCACAATTAGCTTAGAATCAGTTACTGTTAACAGTTTTCACCAAGAAAGCTCAATTCATGATCGAGACAAATTTCAGGCAGTTGATGTGTTGGTGAAAACATTAGGCATTTAGTTAAAGAAAAGCCACTTACTTTAGAAACAGAAGCAACATCAACAAGATTATTGATACCAAATATTATCATGGAAGCCTAATTTCATGCGGGTTCACATTGTTCAAAATCCAAAGTCCATACTGATGTCCTGACCTCAAAGACTGTAAGGAAGCTGGTGGGGGCAGAAGGGTTCCAAATGATCCATTGAATTACCAAACCATGTCTACTACTACCTTAACTAAAAGAAACTTTAAAAAGAATCATAATCATAGAATGCACCCATAATCTCTACATCAAAATGAGTCCGCAACACAGAACAAAATCAAATCAGATTAAGCATTTACAAATTGTATCATAGATGAACGCATAATGAAGACATTGCAGCCAATTACAACATGAACCCATTATAAAATTTGCTTAACTACGAACTCTGTGAAACATGGTTTAAAGTATTTGTAGTGATCAAGATTTCAAATCGGTATTGAGTGCGGCCATATCCATCTCGATTGCTGACTATTTGCAACTTTAACCTTGTTAGAGGCAACAATTTTTTCCCTAGAAGTAATGAAAAGTCTCTAAATAATAACAACAAGAAGATTGGTCAATTAGATGAACCAAGAAATTGTGATAGACTTGCTATGTTTTAAAAGACAATCTGGACCTCTGTCGACCTTCTTTACTACTCATAAATATAGACGGAAAAAGCAAAATATACCCTAAAGAAGATGTAATATGTATAATTAAGCATTGTCCCTTTTCTTATACTACTGATGATTTCAAAGCTAGTTTTTTAATGTGGCATGTAAGATATGCTTAGAAAAGAATATATCATTGAACATTCTTGAGCATTATACTATATCTTTCAATAACGTTAGTAAGCACAAAGAGAGTACAAATAGGTAACAAACTTACCTGAGACAAATACAATATCACAAATTAAAAAAGCTGTACTTCTGTTTTGGACAGAAAACAGCTCGATTCCATCCCCATAAATGCAGAGAAAAGAAAAGAGAAGAACAATATATGAACAGATCATCACGGAAAAAAGAAGAAGAAGAGGGCCCCGATGGACTAGAAACAGATCTGGGAAGGGAACCATGGTCAAGGAATTGAGAAGGTAAGATTGGGACTGATTGCGGCAGCAATGGTTGGGACAAGATGATCAATTGACAGATGGGCTCCTAGATAGTATCTTCCTTTTCTTTTTCCTTCTTCGAAGGTGCTGCGCCGATATTTCGCGATATCATGACGACCTTTTTCTCCAAAATCTTGCGGTTGCCATAATATCTTGAAATTATGGGAAATATAGCAGCAAAATCTCGCGAGATCTATTATATTGAGAGAAATGACTCGGGTCTTGGCTCGCTAATTTCCAAAACCAAACTGAGACGCCGATTATGCGGCATCACAACCGAGGTTTTGAACCATTCCACGAAATAAAGTGTAAAATAAATCATACGGATCAAACTTTTTAAATCATAAGCATAGGAATAATTACAAAACATACCTGTAAGAACTAGAAGAGAATCGAAACGCAGGGGAAAGGTCTTCTACCCTCTCCTCTGCGCCATATTGCTAAGTCTAATGAAGAGACTGCAATTAATTGACTGAGATCAGGGACCAACCCCTACATTTATAGTTTCAAATGGAAAACCCTAACCCGTAAAGAATTCAACTAATTAAGCGCACACACATAAAGAAGCCCATGTAATGTCGCGTGCGATCGCGGGCGTAAAGATGTACCAAGCTTAATGGTCCAAATTGATCACAATCATTCGATGGACCTACAGGTCTACTGTCACCCGTTAAGCATTCTACCAATCCGGTTCTTCGCAAGTGTCCTAAGCCCACCGAAAATTCTCGCATTCTCCCACTTGGGCTGCATAACTCATTATCAGGTATGAAAACAAGTTTGTTTCGAAAAACAACTCTCTGGGTTGAAACACGTGGCCCCACAAGAATGCAAGAGAGCAACCCCTTAAACCAATTCCTTGAGTCCAATAAACCATAAGCACCAAACCACGTAATTCGTTGTATCTCAAGTCGACGAAGGACGATGCGTGATCAAAGTACTTGCAAAATTACCCACCCAGATAAATTGTATGGATATGAGGATATGGAAACCACATGCCAATCGTGATCATTTGTACTTTCTTCATATTGGTCCTTTTTCCTTCTTCTTTTTTTTTCTTTTTTTTTTTCTTTTTCTTTTTTTGGGTCCAGCAATGGACAAAACCTCTTAAGGCTGAATAAGACCAATTACGTAAAAACAAGGTTATTGCGCACACAAAACCTCATAGGTGAGAAACCCTTATACCGTACGAGTAAGAACCGCCCTGCTAAAAGCATGACTGTGCTCGGAACTTGCCGTAAGAAGAACAGATACACGCGCGCAGCAGTATGGCAGCATCATATCACGCTCCAAGGGCAAACATGCATGTAAAAACTGTCAACAATTATGTGCACACAATAAGTATATAACATATATTATTGGCTACTCTTTCCTCACAAGGCCATGTAAATATGTGTGCCTTATACACCTTTACAGGATAACAAAGTTTTCCATAATAGAAAGCATAGACGGCTCCCACTTATCAAGCATATAAATGCAAAATACCAGTACCATGAAGGTCATAATTAAGAGATGGTAACAGTAAACAACATAAACACGTTATCTGGTCAGCGCAAGCTTTCCGTATATTGATTTCCAACCTTCTCAATTGGAATTTATACCTTTTAAGCTTCGTAGTCTTCTATGAGCTAGTTGCTCAAGAAGACTAAGTAACAATTGTAATGCATAACAACTTGAAGAACACCCGAAAGCCGATAACATAAACTCACTTGTAACCAACCAGAAGTACTTAGTGCCCCTACCGAGCATCTTTACAGCATTACTATCTGCCAAAACCTTGGCTCAAACCCGTTTTTATACCTGGACAGCTCCGCACTCCTATAGTGGAATTCTAAATCATCTAAACTAAAACATTAATACTACTTATGAAGGGAATAGCCAAGTCGGTTGCAACACCACTTTTGGTGTTACACTGAATCTCATTTAGGTAAAGACAAGCGGCACATCTAAAGGATGCCACTTGGCAACTATGAGTTAAAACTAAAACTTTCGGAAAAAAAGAAAAAAACAAGAACAATTAACTACCATCTAAAATAGGTAACTTTCATTTTTTATATTTTCCTTTTTTCTCTAATTATGTGAGAAAACAGAAAACTCTTAAACAGACATAACTGTCTTCAAAACATGCTCTTAGAGTATCTATAATGCAAAACAGCGATTAAAAGCGGTAGCATATAACAGCTTACACAACTATATCATTAGAAACTTACATGTCAATCTCAAGATGAGTAGAGCTATTTAAACATTTATAACCTTTGTAGGAACTTGAGTTTACATAAACAAACCCGTTCGCGACCTATTATCAAAAGCTTTCAATCTCGTGAAACCTACTTCACATAACTTGAAAAACAGAGCTTACAAAGATATTATACGTTGCAGGATGAAATTCTTGTAAAACAAGGTCAATTATAAAGCTTACTCCCACTGAAAAGTTCGATTAAACACCTGGAGTAACAACTTTACATCAACACTAAAGTTTAAATTAGGGGTACTTAACTTTTAAAAGTACTTTTTAGAGTTCAGTACACATAAAACAATGCAGTGTGATCTTTTCAGATGAGGTAGTAAAATCAAAACATGTGAGAATCGTAATCATTAATGGGAACTTAAACAGCATACCCATTGCATAAGAGTCAGTATAGCTGGTCTTAAATTGCTATGAAACCAAAACATAACCTTTCAATTCTCAAAAAGCCATAGTTGACAGCAAGAGATGTTTAAAAAATATCCAATGCATCATAGCTTGACTTACAAAAACAAAGATATCCCCCCTGATACTGTGTACTTCAAAAAATAAATAAAAGAGTACAACATTACAACATGTTCAAAAATTTTCTTCAAAACTTAAAAAGCTTATTTTGAAGAGATTGACTAGTGATTAAAGAATATCTCGATAAAAATTTCTTCAACTTCTTTAAGAAAATCATTTGAAATGACTAAATTCCTTACGAAAGATTCTTAAAGAAATTATAAAATACAGCAATGATCCTGTGCTAAATCAACTACAACAGAACCATTAAGAATCCCTCCATGCCAGCTATTTAGTAAGAATACTCTTACAAGTTTATCCTCAGTGTCTCTAATAGGCTTATTTAAATCTTTACTTCTGTCACTTTATATGTACGAATCATGTGAATATATTCTCGAAGTAACTCATTCCTTAAAATAGTCAATATCTAACATGTTGATGCACATATCCCTACAACACAATCTATTATGTAACCAAACGACTGGGCAATTCAACCTCCTGATGATCAAGGATACAACAGGCAGCAGATTATCAAACAAAATGCTCAAACATTGTAACAAGTAAATGACCAAACACCATGCTATTTACATGCAACTTTAACCTATTTAACATGGGCAGATTAATTAGATTTCCTCGAGTTTTGTCCTGGTTTAAGTCCAAACTTATCACCATAATCACAGCTTTAGCCGGAGACTTGCGAGATGCTATACGTCCTCTCCTAGAAACGATAAAGCGAGATTCATGTATAACACAAATCTTTGGAAGGTTTATCACCTTTAGGTAGAAGAGACTCCTATATTCTACCATCGTTACCCCTATTTACCCCATTAAGGATTCCACCAAGTGATAACCTCCTTTAGGCCGATTACCACCTATCTGAATCATTAATTCCATCATGTAATACCGCCTTTTATATATATCTTCAACGCTTATAGCATACATTGTCATAAAACAGAATGGTTTACCATTGAGTAACCACTAATTTTCGTTGTTTCAGAATATTAACAGGAATTACATCACAGTCAATATCGCATTAATACCATAGCATTAAAAATTCAAGAGCATAGTGCCTCACTCATATCATCTTAGTTGCACAAAAACAGCTTTCAAGGGCTACCAATGGTAGTAGTGTAAACTATTATCAGTAAAGAAATTTCTAGAAACTTGAAAGCATATACAAGAAATTGCTACACGATAAAAGCGTTCAAGTCCTAAAAAATTTATTAGTACGGCAAATCATTGCACCATTATCTTTCTCATATAGCATATGGTACCAGTATACGCGGTTAACAGCAACATAAAAATACTTCCTTACGTGTCATTCCTTAAAAAAAATTTAAGGAATGACAGCTGGGCTCAAACCAAAGGAACTGGTTCAGCAGGCCCTAAGCATCTTCAGGGTTTTAAAGATCTCAGACCCTAGCGGTTTAAGGCCTTAGGCCCACTCAAAACCCTAACTTAAAATTTTACCCTTTTTATATGCCCTAGCCACCAACAAACACTACCTGTCACCAGATCACGACACAATCAACGAAGCAACTCGGCACCAAAGCACCACTAAAGCAAGCTTCAGCCGCAGCACCAACACGATTTAGGCTCCATCCAACCAAGTAAACAGTCACAATAGCATCTCCTACCACAGCCACAGCACATCAAACAGCGAAAAAGGTAATCACCTAGCCGCCACGATTAGGATGACAACACCACAAGCCAGAGTGCAGGGAAACACCATAGCCGCCACTCAAAACAACCTAATCTAACAGTTAAAACCTCCATGAACAGCAGCTGTCAAAACCCAAAAATCAACCCTCCAGTGGAAAACCACTGTGGTCTCCAATTGATCGCGCTAGATGACCACCGGTGGTACAACCACCTCCACCGCGACAATAAAAAACACAGATCGTGTTAAAGTACCAGTCAAAACGGGCCAACTCTCCGGTGACGGCTGGCGAATCTAAGGCGACCACGGACCTCACATGGTGCCTCTGAGCCACAGCAACCAAGGACCACCACAGCCAGACCCCACATCACCGAGATATCATCAAGGCAGCAGCAGCTGTCTGGGCTCTTTGCAGCCACGGACTAAACACAGACATATGAAAATAAAGTTAATGTATACAATCTAGACAAAGGAACGATATCGATAGATATAGAGAGTTTCAAGCAGACAAAACACTTGCCTTTATTGAACCCCGTGTTAAAGACCGATGAACAGTAGCATCGACTAAACTGGATCAGTACTAACTAGCAAATACACAAACAAGTTCGCTCTAATACCACATGTAAGATAAACTATAGGGATCGAACTTGTCTACGTCATAAGGACAGCTCCATAAATAGGAATAAGTTCAAGACATACCTGTAATCACGAGAAGACAATCGACAAACATGGGAAAGGTCTTCTACTCTCTTCTACACACCATGGTGCTAATACTTATGGGGAGACTGCAATTAATTGTGTGAGAGTAGAGACCAACCCTTATATCTATAGTTTTAGATGGCAAACCTTAACCCATAAATGATTCCACTAAATTATGCCCACGTGCATAATAAAGCCCATACAATGTCCGGTACGATCACACATATAAATGGTCCAAATTGATTACAGCCATTAAATAGAGCTACTGGTGTACTCTTATCCGTTAAGCATTCTATCAATCCGGTTTTTCATAAACAACGATTAAAGAATTCTACTAAGACCACAAAAAGATTCTTACATAAATTCACTCATCCATATAAAACTAACGGTCCCAATGGTAAATCAACCTAGTAATAGGAAAAAATTTCAATCACATCTAACTATGGAACAATCTTACCAAATAAAAGCCCCACAAAATGCTACATAACGACAGTAGTATTCGAAAGTAAAGCATTAAATTCTGCTCATCAATTAGGAGGAGATACATGATGAGCCCTCTGCCGCGGACCGAGCAGATAACTTGGTTGCATAGCCGTATGAGATAAATTCTCAATCCTCTGAAACCGGCTTCCAATAGACTTTGGTGAACTGGCGACCCACGTGTAGTGGGTTAGCAGCATTCAGTAAGAGACACCGATTACAACTCCTCCAAGACGTGCGCCTCATGGCGTATATTGTAGCTCTAGTGACAGGTTGGTAGCACTTCGAGTGGGACCCCTTTTCTGCTCCTCCAAAGCCCGCCACTTGAAACCTATACGCCCCACCATTGGGGGTGGGTTGAGTAGTTGTCACTCCTCCAAGACCCGCTTTCATCATAGCTTCAACTGGCCTACTAGGGCTCCACGCCTGCCTCCTTTGGGCCCCAGCATGGCTCTCAACGTGCTGATATTGCTACGCCAGAGGTGGGTTAGTAGCGGCCTATCTGAGATCCATACCCTACCAGCTGCTCCTCCACTGCCGCCTCCACCACCTAGACCATGGCAAGTACTACCACTAACATGGCTCTAGTTGGTTCAATCCATGATTTTAACGTAACTAAAGCCCTGCTACGGATGGAAGTCTGATTGAAGAGTGGGGTATGATAAAAAGGTACGTCTAATCAAGTTAGTAATGTAACACGGAAAATGGTCTTGCTTGTAATCAAGTATAAAAAGAAAATCTCAATTATGTTTTTCTTTTTGTGCCTCTTTTTACCGGCATTCCAAGAGAATTGGGGTCTTTGCCCGCCTACACCTGGAATTCAGGGAGGTCTTTTTCTCCATCCCAGCATAAGAGACTACAACATTGTCTTATGGCACTTTTCATTTTTAATTAAACAAAAAGCATATGATTTCTTGTAAATAAGGACTACTCCTTTGTTCAACACTTAAATTGTAAGCACTTACATAATTACATACCAAACAAAGTTGTTAATCACTCCATAACAAATTTCGGTTTAGTCGTGATGGTAAAATTCCGAGTTCCAAATGATCCCACATCAATTATTTGCTATTCAATAACCTGAACTGGAACCTGCTCCTCAGTGAAAAGATGAGAAATACCTCAAATTTTCTATCTCAAGGAAGCCTTCCACGTTAAGCCACTATAAAGAGGTTTTGGTCTCCCAATGTCAAATTGCATGAAGAGCAGCGACGGGTAACTCGGTTTTTTACCACATAAGAGTGACAATTCGAATACCAAACTAGCACCACTTGCCTAATTTCAATTGCTAAGCATGTGGAAAGAAAAAAGTCTTGTAGACACTAGACCTTAATTACAAGAAACTACCAATATGGCAACATTCTAGAACCGCGCTTTTCCCAATTTAGGAGCTCCATAGAGTCCTAAGCTAACATGGGAACTCGCCTAACTGACTTCTCTACAAATTTGGGCCCATATAAGTCCATTCTTTCTATTTTCGGGCCCTATGGGTACCCCTTGAGAAAGTTCCTATGTGGGTGCTGATACGACATAGATGCAGATAAGGAGATACATCATTTTTCAGAAAAAAGAGGATACAGGGGTGGCGAGGATATGGCGATTTTACAAATATAAATAGATATGATTTACGTGATGGTATAAAGGTTCTAAATGTTTTCTGCTAAATTCGAGAGATTAACATGTAACATGTGTAAGAAATATTCCAGTTGGTTCCAATAAATCAGTTGACATGTTTCCAAAAAGGTCCAAGTGGAAGTGGCTTCTTGTAGATATGTTGATATTTCCCGGTTAGCTTGAAAATACAAGATTATGCATCCAGAGTATCGGTACGGCTGTAACTACACCTCTTGAGGACTGCACGTGTATAACCAGAGGCCACAAACTACAAAGCTCCACAACAACAAAGAGCTATTCTTGGTCAGACAAAAGTCGGACCCATCTGCCAAATAGTGCAGAGACACACGTGAACATAAAGAACGTGAAGAAGTCCCAATCACCAGAGACGATTAGTCGACGACGTGGATCGGTACGCCATGCCAAGAGGTAGAATCGTAGCTCGAAATTGGCCCCCTCTCACTCCCTGCCTCTGCAATCTATGTTACAAGAGTGTAAAACTCAAAGTTACTTGTGAACCCCAAAAGAAGTTTGAAAGTGTTTACATTGACCGCAATACGTATCCAAGGACACACCCGAGATTCAAAAAGTTAGATGAAATAATCGGATACAGTCTAAGAAGCACAGAATCCAGTGCGAGTCCAGAGTACATCATTTTGAAAAACACTGGATACAGGTGCAATAGGGATACAGCTAACTTTATACATTTAATGCTATATATTTAATGAAACTATATGATCTTCCTAACCAGATTAGTGTGGGAGTTTGTTGAATTTAGGGGCTACTTCGAACTTATTGCAATTGTACGGCTGACTTTAGTAAAAGTTTGTGTAAGTTCTAGTGTTACTATAATTACTATGAAATATTAGGGTTATTTTAGATGTAATAAGTTAATGAGGGGTACATAAATAAAAATGTTAAAAAGCTGGGAAAAGATCTAGTTGCATACAGCTGTCAGGAGTGACCCACATGCAATTAAACGTACGGTTATGGGTTACAGAACCCACATTGACAACAGCCCCCCTCTTCTTGTTCTTCTGAAACCATGAATCCTGCTGGTTGCCGCTGCTACTTCCCGTGCGACAACAGGGCTCGACACCGACATCTCTTTATAATCGTCAAGTCTCTGATCGTCAGTCTTCGGTGGCCGCTGCTGCCTACAATATCCGGTGGTTGCTTCTTCCTCTTCTTCTATCTCGCTCTCTCTCCACTCTGTCCATAAATCCTAATTCCATTCTCTTTCACAATTTGACTTTGATCCCTGAAGCATCCGACGGGTCCTGCCATGTCCAAGCCGCACCGGAAATTCATAAATCCAATTGAGATATAAAATAACTATGGACACGCATCCACCCAAACTGACGCACCCGTGCTTCATAGGATATGGCTTAACCTGCACATGGTGCGCCTCCAGCCGCACCCAAGGTCCACCCATGCCATATCCGTACGTAGAGATCCGTACGTACGTCCACCAGCCATGTCCGTGCTTCAAAGTTTAGGAGTATGAACGCCTCATGCTGTCTCAAGAAGTGAACATCAACAGCCGAACTACTTCTTTTAGGTTTGTAATTTCCCAAGGCAAGTAGTTGATAGTTACTTGATGTGACAAGTACAAAAGTATTAAGCAACCAAATAAAACATGTGCATAACAATAAAGATCGAGATATGACAATTAACTGTTTATTAAATGCAGCCGCTCCTAACCTTAAATTTTCCTAGGTGCCTATGCTCTCCTGCCCACCCACCCACCCACCCACCCACCCCCCATGGCTTGGTGCAACTAAGCACTAGACTCATAACTCACGTTGAGCAAAAGACGAATTATTTTGGCGAAAAGATATATAGAACTAACAACAAACTGGTTTGGCACTTCTCCAAAGATGGCCTTTTCTCCAATAAGAGTGCTTACCAACTCATAATGGGCAGAGGCCTGTTTTCTCCAATAAAGAATGAAAATAGGGAGCAAAGTTTCGCGAAGGAATTCAAATGGGATTTGCCATAGCGATGCAATATTCCAGGTAAAATCAAAATTTCCGGTTGGCGAGCATTTTCTTGAGGCATTGCCCACAAACAAAAATTTGGTGAAGAGGAAAGTAGGAGATCAAGATGTATGTTGTGTCTGTGGAAAAGAGGGGGAAATGGCATATCGTGTGCTAAAGGAACGCGAATTAGCCAGGCAAGTGCAGTGTTATCAAAGGCGCGCCTAGGCGCAAGGCGTACTCTCTGCGCCTCGCCAAGGCTAGGCAAAGCCCCTTCGAAAAGGCGCGCGCCTTACGCGCCTAGGCACCTAGGCCCAAGGCGCAAGAGGTGTAAAGAAAAGCCCAAAAATCCTAATTTTTTATTTTTGCATCATGGCATCATCTCAACTGTTCATTATTTTTTATTCTTTATTTCATAACATAATAAATCAATATCTAAACCACATAAAAACCTAAAACCCTAAATCCCTAAATCCCTAATCAATCAATTGTTGTTTATTGTGCTAGCGTCCCGTCTCCAATTGTTACTCTTTTTATAAGTAAATATATTCCTTCACTTCACCTTGTAGACAAAGAAGATGGAATTGAGGAGGAATCTCTACCAGACTTGGAGCCTATGATTCCCCTTTGAGGAAAAACATTCTTGCTTTAACCTTCACTAATGATAAGAATGACGTTGTCATATTTAGTTCGGATCAACTACTTCTCATTAGATCTGAAACTTTTTTCCAGTGTTCAAAATTTGTTAAGTTACCATGTTCTGAAATTTTTTATGTGATTTTATTGATTTAATGCACTAATATCTATTTATTTTTATTTTGCGCCTCACTTCGAAAAGGCGCGCGTCTGCGCCTTGCGCCTAGGCTCCAGGGACCCTTTGCGCCTTAGGTGCGCTTGCGCGTTTAATAACTATGGGCGAGTGTGGGCATTGGGGTCGGGAATGTCGTACGAAACATCTAAACATGACCACAGAGGTTTGGTTCTAGAAGTGGAATGACTTGGGCCACGAGGTGGATAACTGCGATATTTAAATCATTTTGGTACTTTGCTGGTTCATTTGGACCTGTAGGAATGCGAAGTGGTTCGATGGAACATTAAAAATGCTCTTGAAATAAACACTTAAGGCATTTCGCTTTCTAGGAAAACTACAGGAAAGCTCGAAAACCAGCTTTGAAATGCGAAGTGAAGATTTCAATAAGGTGGGTTCCTGCTCCGATGGGGAGTATAAGGTGAATTATGATTATATTTCAGGAAAGTGGCTCTACAGGGAGGGGAGTGGTAGTTGCAGATGATAAGGGAATTTTGTTTTATGCAGGTCTATCAAAACAGTTTGGTGGCATTACGAGTCCAAATAATGCAGAAATTGTTGCTGTTTCTGGAGCGTGCCCATTTGGGTGGGAGGCAGGCTTTTGGAACATTCAGTTGGAAGGCGACTCTTCAAGTACAGGGGCAGCACTGAAGAAAATGGACAGCGATTATTCCCCAGCACAAATACAGTCAGTTTATATAGATAGGGGTTTGATACAAAACTATACCCTGAGATTTACCCGTTTATGCAGGTCGCTCCCTTTGTTTGCAACTTTTGCAATAATGTTCTCTAACATTGACAAAAGCATTGCAAACGAGTCCAAATTTTGATAGCCGTTCAATTTTGGACGTTAAGTCCAGATGTGCTGTGCACATGCCATATTAGCATGGACAGATTTGTCATTTCCCATACCCCCATCTCCCCTTTCTCTCTATGTTCCTCTGCTTCTTCTCTCTCTCTCTGTTAATAGGAAATTGCCTCACTTTTCATCCGTTTCTTCATGACCATTACACGATGATATTATTTTTGGCAAACACAAATCAGAGATCCATCCACTATATTCACAGAGCGCTCACCATGGGTTCCCGGTTTATCTAGCACTGATTTGGTACCTCCGGAACCTTGGCAGCCTCAGATCCATCGTCGGATAACCCTTTGCATGAGGTATATCCAATTTAATATGTTAGGTTAATACTTCTTCTTAGCAAACGGCTTCAATACATCCACCATCTTAGATTCTTCATACCCTTTATATCATACGCATGGTTGCAAGCACTGCCGGACCCGTATCGCTCTCATGGACGACATCGTTTGCAAGGTTTTTATCATCTCTTTTGCAGTTTTAAAATTTTCTGTTGAATTTTCCTTTCGAGTGTCTCTGAAGATGGGTTGTGAAAGGGTGAGAACTCGCCGCGCTCTGTTTCGGGCAAGTATCCAGTGGCGCCGTAGGAATCAGAATTTGAAGGCTGCATGCTCTCTTGCGCATATACAATCGTTTGATCCAAAGTTGATCTGGGAAGTTCGGGTGCTCTGGTGATGGGTTATGGTGTCTATGAAGATGGGTTATGGTGCTCTGGTGATGATTGACTTTTTCTATTTATCTAATTTTGGTAGTAATTTGGGAACTTATTGTTAGAGTTGATAATTAAAGAAGATTTCTGATGTCGATAACTGCATTGGACATATTGTTAGCTAATGTTATAATGCTCTTGGCTTTAGAATGGTAAGATTTTTTGGTGCTTTATTGAAGGATTCCAGATTGAAAATTGAGGGATGAAGAAGGGCTATCTAGGACTCTCTGTCATACGAAATGATTTGCTGGTATCAACACCTGACGCATGCCATATCGGATAGAGAGAGAGAGAGAGAGAGAGAGAGAAAAAGAAGAAGAGAAAATTAAACAAAGAGAGAAAGGAGAGACGGTTTACGGGAAATGACAGATGTGCACATGCCAAAATGGCATGGGCACAGCACATGCGGACTTAACGTCCAAAATTGAACGGCCATCAATTTTAGACTCGTTTGCAATGCTTTTGTCAACGTCAGGGAACATCATTGCAAAAGTTGCATATACGGAGACCGACCTGCAAAAACGGGTAAACCACAAGGTATAGTTTTGTATTTAATCCTATAAATAGAAACTTTAAGTGTTTCATATTTGCTGAGGAGCTAATAGTTAGATGAAAGGGCAAAAGGAGAGCACGTGGATTGGCTAGATATGCCAAATTTGTTCATCAGTTTGAGTCCTGGTTGGAAGAGGCTCCTAAGCTTGCAATATGTCCATCCTAAAAGTTGTAAACCGACCATTTTAAGAAGTGCATGATTTACTTCCAAATGGATAAGTCTCAACCAGAAATGAACCTAATTCAAAGCTAAAATCTATAGCAAATTACATAGCAACCTTAAATTTGACCAAAGCCCCAGAAGCCAAAACATCAAATACATGTTAACTTCATATATTAGTCAGAAAAGCTCGTAAATTTTGATGATCATACCAGGAAGAGAAATGGGAGGAGCCCCACTAGATCGAGCAGGTACCGAGTTGGGGCCACATGGTGTACGAGATGCATTTTCTCTCCTCCAAGAGCCACTTTCACTCCTCCTAAACCCACTTCCACTGCTTGATTCGGACCTCGATGCATTTCTAGTCCTCCAAGACCCGCTTCCGCCAGTTCTGGATTCATCCGCATTCCTCCAAAACCCGCTTCCACTGGATTGAGGCCTATCGACACCCCCAGTCCTCCAAGACCCGCTTCTTCCAGGCCTACTAGCAATGCCACTTCTCAAAGACTCGCTTCCACTAGAGCTGAAATCAGGCCTATTAGCATTGCCGCCACTCCTCGAAAACACGCTGAATTCTGGCCAAGGTGCATCCCCACTTCTCCAAGAACCACTTGACATATTCTCGGGCCTAGTCCTATAGGCACCATCAGTATCATCACTATCAACATGCCGAGCCTGTGGTGGGTTAGTTTCACTTTGACCTCCTCTTACTATAACAGCACCCCAACCCTTGTATCGTCCTTCATGCTTAATTTGGTACTGCGGCCGAAATTGATAATCTCCTCCTCCTCCACCAACTCCTCCGCCGCCGCCGCCTAGGCCACCACGGCTGTCGTTGCTTCCGTGGTCCATAGTTCTAGCATGTACTAGTTACCGTAAGAAGAAAACTAATGCGACGCCGTAGCGCTTTAAACTTTTCGATTGCCCTGTTTCTTAATCGCGGAGTTCAATTACCCAGTAGGGATAGTATTCATGGTTATCGGTCTATGAATTTATTTATTATGACTAATTATACCTATGTCCTTGAGGTTTGGGGGTAATTATACTCAAGGACACAAAGTTTCAAAATGTAACACTTATGTCCATCGACAAACGGAACCCTAAAAATCTTAACGATTTTAATGAAAAGACTGTATTGCCCCTGAGTTAGAACCTTATTTTTTTTTAATGCCATTACTTCATTAAAAAAAAAACTTTATTTCATCTTTACTTTACTCTTAACCCCCCCCCCCCTCCCCCCCTCATCTGCATCCCCCTTCCCCGTCACCCACCAGCCCATTCCAGATCCTCGCTTCTATCAGTTCTATGGGCCAAATCACCTCCCCCTTCCCCGTCACCCACCAGCCCCTTCTTCCTCCCCTTCCCCGGCGCCACACCCCATCTGCCTCCCCCTTCCTGGCCACCAAGACTTCCCTTCGCCCACCCATTCGGCAGCCACCTCTGTTAGACCACGCCGCCAGCAGCCCCCTTCCTCGCCCAACCCCGTCGCAACCCCCTCCCTTAACCAACCCCGTCGCAACACCGCAGCGTCGGAGGTTGGTCTTAACCGTGGTGGTCAAACAGGATGAAACCCGAAGTCGTGGTGGTTGTAAAATTCCAGATCTGCTTGTGTCGTTCTAGAACCATTTTTTCCGATGTGGTCTGCGACGATGGTCGTCCTCCGGCGACCGGTGGATCTGGTCGACGGGTTAGATCTGAATCGTGGCCTCAACCAACCCCGCGCAACGCCACAGCGTCGGAGGTTGGTCTTAACCGTGGCCTGGTTTGCCGCGGGTTAGATCTGGTCGACGACGATGGTCGTCCTCCGGCCGTCTTCTTCACTGGAAAATTGTTGAATTTTATGGACATGCAACTGAATGTAAGATCATAAATTAGGGATTAATTTGAGAATTAGTGTTTGTAAACTCTAATTTAAAAATCTTAATTTTCAAATTAGAGTTTCAAAATCTTAAAGAATTAAGATTTGTTATCGTAATTTAAAATTTATAAAAATTATTCAAAATATATTGTACAATGGCAGTATTGTCATTTTTAAAATACAAAATGATGAACAATATATTTTTTGGATAGAACCCTAACGGATGGACACGAGTGATACATTTGAAACATTTTTTGTCACGGAATGTTACATTTTGAAACTTTGTGTCCTTGAGTGTAATTACCCCCTAACCTCAGGGACATAGGTGTAATTAGCCCTATTTATTATTAAGGATTCCAAACCCGACTTAAAATTTAAGTCTATTTTTTATACGAATTAATTTTTTTGATCCATTGCTAGCGCTAGCAATTTAACCCAAGTTGCTAGCGCGATCTAGCAGTCCACGCGCGAAAATGGACGGCCAGATCGCGCGCCACAACAGCAATTTTTTTCACAGTCCGCAACATAATGTAGCGCACAGTAAATTATCGTCCGCTACATTATGTTGCGGACGGCCAAATCGCGCTAGCAATGGATCAGCCCCCAATTTTTTAAATGATAAAAGGTTTAGTATTTATCATACGCACTTAATTAAAAATTATTAAAAATTTTAAGTTTTAAGTGCTTAATTGCGTTATCAAACACACCCGAAATCTTTTTGAACCCTGTATTTCTAGTGGTCCCTCCTAATAAATCCACTTTAAATAAAAAAAATATTTGATATATTCGGTAATACATAACTGTTTCAACTTATTATAACGAGATATCATGGCACACGCAATGCATGTTTAAATACAAAGCACTTTTATAATATCAAGTTTGACCTTTAAAATATAACTTGTCTATATTTTATAATGAATTTTAAATTATGAAAAGCAAAAATAACGTTATTAAATTAAAATTTGTTGAAAAAATAATATGATATATGATTGTTTTCAAATGAGAAAAACAAACATGACATTAAAGTGGTTATTTGCTATTTAAGTTTTTGTTTTTTGTAAATTTTCAACAATTCTCTTGTTATGCTAAGTATCATCATACTAAGTTGGTAATTATGTAACACTAAAAAGGTGTTACACCAAATTATATTTTTCTTGAATAAGTAGTAGAGTATAAATAGATAGATACAGATTTAAACTTTTTCTTTATCCTAATTATTCTAATCACTCCATCCAAATATTCAAACGTCAATATTTTAACTTCATTTATGCTACTCATACCTCTCCGACTCCATTTTCATGATAATTATTTTTCACTATACGTATCTTATGTTAATCAAGATTATTTGTATGTTTTATGTATGTTTTCTTTTATTGTATATGAAATTTATGAATGCAGAACACCCGATGAACCCTTTTTAAACTTCCTCTTGTACCTTTTTTCCTATTTCTTGAAATTATTCTCCACACCCCTCGAAAACTTTAATGATGGTCATTTAAGTAACTTTCATATAAACTTAAGATCTAATGTTTTTCTTAGCTTTTAGGCTCATAATCTCAATCTATAATAGCATCTACAATTTCCTATTTTTTTTCCTCTTATTTCCTTACACACTGTCATTGATCTCATTAATTGAGTGCTATCATTGATAATATTTAATTGTTACGTGGTTAATGGTTGCATTATCATTATACATATTTCGACTTCTTAAGGCAGTGTTCACCGATATTTTTTTGTTTTCATATTTGTACTGATGGCAAAAATTTCCTTTTTGGTTGTTGGTTCATAATATTTGGTATATGCTTTGGACGAAATTCATCCAAACAAAAAAAACATCTCAAGGGGTGTTGTCACATTTTTTTTCGACCGATTGCAACTCGGGTCAGAAAAAAGTCTCCTTTTGTGGCAGACTTGTTTGACAACCAACCCCCTCCTCTTTTCTCCTCATCATTATCATTTTGAAATCACTGCCACCGCCTTGCCACCAATCTCATCCAGCGCAAAGCCCGAAGTCCTCCGCTCCGAAGGCCCAGCACCACTGTAAGCCCCATCCTCGCCATTGCCCGTCTGATCACGACCCAACATGGGTGCTTCGCAGTAAATCACAACCTACAACAACCATCATCGAACACTAATAACCACCCGAATAACCTTATTGTGTGCTTCTGTGTGTGTGTTTGTACGCGCGTGTTTGAGTTTGTGTATGTGTGTGTGAGGAGCGGGTTTAGTTCACTGGTAGGAGTAATCAGCTAGTGAGGGAGACACTATCAATGACAACAAGCGACCAGTCCGCCACCAATTCCACCTTGACCATTGAACAGTATCAACGGGGGCGGTGGGCTTTGACAATGAGAATTTGGTAATTGTTGGTAACGGACGGTTGAGATTACTTAGGGAATGCCCATCTAAGATAATGGGCCACCTCGTGTAGGATGTCAGTAATAAAATGGCATTTTAATGACATTTTGGTAAACCAAAACGTGAACAGTGAGGGTATTTACAAAAACTAAAGGATAAATGTTGTGAAAAGTGTAAACAAAAAACAATATGAAAAAAAAAGGAAAAAAAAGTAAGATTAGCTACTATTTGGAAAATTGTAAACTAACAAGATGTACTTTCATTTTCAATACAAAAACACACAATATGAAAACAAGTAAAAATAAGAAATAAATATTGGAAAGTATAAATGAACAACCCCTAATTCTTTTTTCTCCTAAAAGTTAGCAAGATTTTGGTTTTTCTGAGTTTCACAAACATCGCGTCTGCCAAAGAACAAGTACATATATGAAAAGACAGTAACTCTCTTGTGCTGTGCATTGTGGGGTAAAAACTTTAAATTCCACTGCAATCCTACCATGTATGCAATATATTTGACCACTGTCCTTCAACCACCTCCAATTACCAACTCACCATCCACCACTATTTATGCATCTGGCTCCACCATCAGTTTAACCGTTTATACTTAAAAAGCGATCACCAATAAGACCACCACCCGCTCTTAATTCTATCGCATAAAGAAAGCAATACATTTTCAACCAGGCCACTGCCACTGCTGATGCATCTCATCGAATTTGAGCTCATTGTCATTGCACACCATGAGTTAACTCCTCCCTTTGGATGATGTAAATTCATTCAAACTTATCTACAGAAATAATTAATGATGATTCAAGAAGCTGATAATGGAATCATGTATATGTGTAAATCTGATTTCAGTTTGTTCATCGAACAATTTACTTACAGACAAGCGGTAAAATGGTGGATTCACGATGGTGGCCACCGATGTTATTTTTAGTTGTAGATGTGGAGTTTGCTTATTCATTGGAGCCGGTGGTTGCAATGGTGGTAAATAAAGGGGTCGTATGCGTACGGCTTTCAATGGGATAGAGGAGGTAACTTCTTCTTACTTATTTGAGATGAATGAAGTCTCGTATATACCTTGCCGACTAAACCTCAAAAGGTTTCCATCTGATATAGCCAAAATTAGAGAATTCTACCACATTATGACATCCAACATATCTAGTCAACCTCAATCAAACTCTAAGTCAATAATTGGTTTTAGTCTTTAATTAGGTGTTACCAAGATAATTTGTCTTCGCTCCTGAGTAACAAGCCCAAGCCAAACAATCAGTCACAGTTCTACTAGGGTCCCAACATCTACACATATACAAGGGGGGACTTCCATATTTGTTGTCACAATTAATTATAGACAAACACCTTTAATTTATTGCTTTCTTAGAGTTCTACTCTTGTGCTCTAACTTTAGCATTAGAGCGTTTCTCTGCCAGAACCTTATCGGTCGTCACTCATTTTCTCTACTGCATGCCTTAATTCTCAATAGTGGTTCTCAATCTATATTTAGCAGCATGGTTATCCCCTATCTAAGGCTATTGAAGAAGATGAATTTCCACCTAACTTCAAGATGCCTCTCATTTGTGGCAGACTTGTTTGAACTTTTTCTTTATCCTAATTATTCTACTCACCCAATCCAAATATTCAAACGTCAATATTTTAACTTCATTTATGCTACTCATACCTCTCCGTCTCCATTTTCATGATAAATTATTTTTCACTATACGTATCTTGTGTTAATCAAAATTATTTGTATCTTTTATGTATATGTTCTTTTATTGTATATGAAATTTATGAATGAGAACACCTGATGAACCCTTTTTAAACTTCCTCTTCTACCTTTATTTCTATTTCTTGAAATTATTCTCCACACCCCTCGAAAACTTTAATGATGGTCATTTAAGTAACTTTCATATAAATTTAAGATCTAATATTTTTCTTAGCTTTTAGGATCATTATCTCCCTCTAAAATAGCATCTACAATTTCCTATTTTTTTTCCTCTTATTTCCTTACACACTATCACTGATCTCATTAATTGAGTGCTATCATTGATAATATTTAATTGTTACGTGGTTAATGGTTGCATTATCATTATACGTATTTCGACTTCTTAAGGCAGTGTTCACCGATAATTTTTTGTTTTCATATTTGTACTGATGGCAAAATTTTCCTTTTTGGTTGTTGGTTCATAGTATTTGGTATATGCTTTGGACGAAATTCATCCAAACATAAAAACATCTCAATGGGTGTTGTCACATTTTTTCCAACCGATAACAACTCACGTCAAAAAAAGTCACATTTGTGGCAGACTTGTTTGAACTTTTTCTTTATCCTAATTATTCTACTCACTCCATCCAAATATTCAAACTTCAATATTTTAACTTCATTTATGCTACTCCATACCTCACCGTCTCCATTTTCATGATAAATTATTTTTCACTATACTATCTTTTTTTAATCAAGATTATTTGTATCTTTTATGTATGTGTTTTTTTATTGTATATGAAATTTATGAATAAGAACACCCGATGAACCCTTTTTAAACTTCCTCTTCTACCTTTATTTCTATTTCTTGAAATTATTCTCCACACCCCTCGAAAACTTTAATGATGGTGATTTAAGTAAGTTTCATATAAATTTAAGATCTAATGTTTTTCTTAGCTTTTAGGATCATTATCTCCCTCTATAATAGCATCTACAATTTCGTATTTTTTTTTCCTCTTATTTCCTTACACGCTATCACTGATCTCATTAATTGAGTGCTATCATTGATAATATTTAATTTTTACGTGGTTAATGGTTGCATTATCATTATACATATTTCGAATTCTTAAGGCAGTGTTCACCGGTAATTTTTTGTTTTCGTATTTGTACTGATGGCAAAATTTTCCTTTTTGGTTGTTGGTTCATAATATTTGGTATATGCTTTGGACGAAATTCATCCAAACAGAAAAACATGTCAAGGGGTGTTGTCACATTTTTTTTCCAACCGATAACAACTCGCATCAGAAAAAGTCACATTTGTGGCAGACTTGTTTGACAACCCCCCCCCCCCCCCTTCTTTCTCCTCATCATTATCATTCTGAAATCACTGCCACCGCCTTGCCACCAATATCATCCAGCACAAAGCCCAAAGTCCTCCGCTCCGAAGGCCCAGCACCACTGTAAGCCCCATCCTCGCCATTGCCCACCAGATCACGACCAAACATGGGTGTTTCGCAATAAATCACAACCCACAACAACCATCGTCGAACACTAATAACCATCCGAATGACCTCATTGTGTGCTTCTCTATGTGTGTTTGTACGCACGTGTTTGAGTTTCTGTATGTGTGTGTGAGGAGCGGGTTTAGTTCACTGGCAGGAGTAATCAGCTAGTGAGGGAGACACTATCAATGGCAGCAAGCGACCAGTCCGCCACCAATTCATCCTTGAGCATTGAACAGTATCCACGGGGGCGGTGGGCTTTGACAGTGAGAATTTGGTAACTGTTGGTAACTGACTGTTGAGATTACTTAGGGAATAGTATCAGATCTGACAACCCATCTAAAATAATGGGCCACCTCATGTAGGACGTCAATAATAAAATGGCATTTTAAGGACATTTTGGTAAACCAAAACGTGAACAGTGAGGGTATTTACAAAAACTAAAGGATACATGTTGTGAAAAGTGTAAACAAACAAGAATATGAAATGAAAAAAGGAAAAAAAAAAGTAAGATTAGCTACTATTTGGAAAATTGTAAACTAACAAGATGTACTTTCATTTTCAATACAAAAACACACAATATGAAAACAAGTAAAAATAAGAAATAAATATTGGAAAGTATAAATGATTAACCCCTAATTCTTTTTTCTCCTAAAAGTTAGCAAGATTTTGGTTCTTCTGAGTTTCACAAACATCGCATCTGCCAAAGAACTAGTACATATACGAAAAGACAGTAACTCTCTTGGGTTGTGCATTGTGGGGTAAAAACTTTACATTCCACTGCAATCCTAAGATGTATGCAATATATTTGACCACTGTCCTTCAACCACCTTCAATTACCAACTCACCGTCCACCACTATTTATGCATCTGGCTCCACCATCAGTTTAACCGTTTAAACTTAAAAAAACGATCACCAATAAGACCACCACCCGCTCTTAATTCTATCGCATAAAGAAAGTAATACATTTTCAACCAGGCCACTGCCATTGCTGATGCATCTCATCGAATTTGAGCTCATTGTCATTGCACACCATGAGTTAACTCCTCCCTTTTCGATGATGTAAATTCATTCAAACTTATCTACAGAAATAATTAATGATGATTCAAGAAGCTGATAATGGAATCATGTATATGTGTAAATCTGATTTCAGTTTGTTCATCGAACAATTTACTTACAGACAAGCGGTAAAATGGTGGATTCACGATGGTGGCCACCGATGGTATTTTTAGTTGTAGATGTGGAGTTTGCTTATTCATTGGAGCCGGTGGTTGCAATGGTGGTAAATAAAGGGGCCGTATGCTTACGGCTTTCAATGAGATAGAGGAGGTAACTTCTTCTTACTTATTTGAGATGAATGAAGTCTCGTATATACCTTGCCGACTAAACCTCAGTAGGTTTCCATCTGATATAGCCAAAATTAGATAATTCTACCACATTATGACATCCAACATATCTAGTCAACCTCAATCAAACTCTAAGTCAATAATTGGTTTTACTCTTTAATTAGGTGTTACCAAGATAATTTGTCTTCGCTCCTGAGTAACAAGCCCAAGCCAAACAATCAGTCACAGTTCTACTAGGGTCCCAACATCTACACATATACAAGGGGGGACTTCCATATTTGTTGTCACAATTAATTATAGACAAACACCTTTAATTTATTGCTTTCTCAGAGTTCTACTCTTGTGCTCTAACTTTAGCATTGGAGCGTTTCTCCGCCAGAACCTTATCGGTCGTCACTCATTTTCTCTACTGCATGCCTTAATTCTCAACAGTGGTTCTCAATCTATATTTAGTAGCATGGTTATCCCCTCTCTAAGGCTATTGAAGAAGATGAACTTCCACCTAACTTCAAGATGCCTCTCATACGATGGCAGTGGTGATTCGGAGAGCACGCCTATCAATTTGATACAAACATGATGCTCTTGCAGGCTTTGGACGAAGTCATGTGTCGTGATTTCCCAACCACCCTTGGAAAATCAACACATAGATTATTCAAATCTTTACCCTCTAGTTCCATTCGTTCTTTCTCATAAAATTTAGAATGTTTTCAAAATAATTTTGTGAGTAATTGAGCTCCATGAAGAAACTCTATGAGCCTTCTCAAATTATGCAAGATAACACATCAATATAGGAGGTGGATAATCTTGTTAAGTCTATCAAAAGTCCTCACGGTTTGATAATTTTGATAAGTCTTTACACGTCTTCATAATCTTGACATGTCTATCTCGAGGTCTGAACCAAAGTACTTCATAAGTCTGGATAATCTTGATAATTATAAAGAAGTACTTCATAATTTTATAAAGTCTTTTTTGTGAACGGAAGTACTCCTAGCAAGATGTCCTCCTTGGCAAATATATCTAGGCAGAGGAGTAGTGAGAAACTCATCTTGCCCGCGCCAAAGAGAAAAAGAAAGACCAAGGGAAGCGACCTAAATAGGACTCAAGTTAAAAAAATGGCAATACTCCCCAACGTCAGAGGCGCGATGAAAGACGATGTAAGAGCCATTCATTAATATGAACAAAATAAGTTCCATGAATACTCACCCATCTCAAATTTTGCATAGGATTCGGGATAAAATATTCTCTTCGTTGGCGGGGCAAGGTGTATGCCTAACGAGTTTGCTTAACTGGTCCCTATCAAAGAGACGGAAACCTCTACCTACGACATCTTTCACAGATGATGACTTGGGTAACATCAGGACTCCACATGATGAACCCTTATTCATTACTCGCCAAGTAAAAACTTTGACATCAAGCTAATACTAATGGACAAAAGAAGCTCGAGCCAAAATACTTTTATGTCATCCCTTCGGACAGACGGGCAACTCCCACGATCTTCATCGAAACATGGATACTCCTTTGTACGGATTATCTATAAAGCATGGAACTGAAGAAGTCAAAGGCAACCACATGGTATAGCTAGGCAATGTTACTTTCCCACATGTTGCACACAAGGAGGAGAAGCCATCACAATTGAAAGTCGGCAAGATGAGACAAAAGTGCATTAGCGCAAACCAGCTGAAGATCTTGTCAATATCGAGCTTTTTCCCCGCTCCTGAAAGAACCATTTATATTGGTTCTTCTTTACAAGGAGAGATTCAAGATAAGCTCGCTGATTTCTCACAGGATCATGTGGCTGTTTTTGCTGGACATCGACACATATGCCAGTGATCGATCCTGGTGTGATTACGCATCAATTTAACGTCGACCAAACCAAAAAGTCAATCAAGCAAAAGAAGTGAATGTTGGCTCTGGAAAGGCAAGAAATATCAAAGAAGAGATCGACAAATTATTGAAGTCGGGCTTTATTCAAGAAAATCATTATCCTAATTAGGAGGCAAACGTTTTTTCTGGTCTTAATCCAGTCGAACGATGGAGCATACACATCGATTTTACATCTCAATCTGGCATACCCCAAAGATAGTAATCTCTTCTATTAATAGGTATTTTAATTGATACAACCTCATGGCATGAATTAGCAAGCATCATGGACGCATATTTAGGGTATAATTCGATCCTGAAGCCTAAGAATGACATTCACTAGACATCATTCATCACATAAGGAGGTTGTATTGCTACCAGGTCGTGCCTTTCAAATTAAACAATCACTTGAGTGATGTATTAGCAATTGGTAAAAAAAAAATTCCACCACTTGATATGAAAGAATATGGAGGTATATGTTGATGGTATGCTCGTTAGATAATTAGTGTTGCAGATCATGTTAAAGACCTTAAGGATACGTTGAACATCTTAAGAAAATACAAGATAAAGTTCAATAACCACAAGTGCACCTTCGAAGTTGCACCAAGAAAGTTTTTGGGTTTTACGGTTTCACAACAAAGAAGTAAAACAAGCCAGAAAAGATTAGAGGGACTTTATCCACGACCCGTCCTAAGACCATAATATAGGTGTAAGAGTTACTAACACCCCATATATTCTTTTCTTTTATCAGGATACTTGTGTAAGTACGAATTCGAATGTATTGTGACTTTGAATTAAATAGTGGGCCCAAAAATTAATTTAGATTTTTTTTTCCAGAAAATGGGTTAATACTTTTTGGATTAGATGACCCAATTTAAATTTGGACTTTAGTTTGACCCAATTATAAAGTTAGAAAACTTTGGGACGTAAAGGGTATTTTACAATTCTTATTGTTTTAGAAATATAATTAGATTCCTTTTAGGCAGATGACTTACGTACAATATAATTCCTAAGAGCACCACAAACTTCAGAAGAGCCTCCAAATAATCTCTAGGAAGAACTCTCTTGAGATTTTGGTCATTACATTGAGGTAAGAGCTTATTTTGATATCGGAATTGAGGTTTGTGGTAAGAATCACATAAGCTATTGTGATTGATACAGTCTAATTGAAATTCTGGATATTGAAACCAATAAAACAACACTAGAGGGGGGTGAATAGGATTTTTGAAAAATAATGAGAAAATTAAACTAAGCACGATCACGAATCTCAATCAAATCAAGTAATACTTCAATGAAGATGCTAACTAAACAATCTCAAATAATTATAGAGCAATAAGTAAAGAGATTGAGTTAGAGATACTTGACAAGGAGATTTAATTGGTTCGGCTTGAACTACCATCAAGCCTACATCCACATCTTCAAGGAAGTCCCTTGCAAGAGCACTAGAATCCACTAGCAACAATCTTCTTCCGGGTCAAGATCACAACCCTTACAACACTTGGTGATATCCCCACACTAAGCACAAGCCTTAAATCCACAAAACTCACCCAAGACTTGACAAACCTAAGCCTTGATCACAATCATTTTACAACGATCAATTTTGCACAAAGAAACCCTCTTGAAAGAAAATGAGTACAAATGAAGCTCTAGTACAATAGAGAGACAAGAGCATTGATGACTTGAAGAATGTTCACTCTCAATCAAAGAATTACTCACAAATTGTAATATCCTGAAACTTGGTATTGTCTAGCCGGTTAATTTATTTTGTTAGCGATAATAATTATACGCAATATTTAGCGTCGATTGGCTTGAGCGATTTTCATTGAACTTTGAACGACTGAGGGAGCATTACAATTATGATCTTTAGCGGCAATTTTAGAATCATAAGTTATAATTTAACGATAGCAGATAATTAATAATTAAGGTCTTTAACAACGAGTAACGTTATCGGTATTTTTAGAAGCTTTTAGCGATAATTTTTATACCTATAGCTAGCGTCGATATTTTATTAGCAACTTTTAGTGACGATTAGTGAAGCGGGGTTAGTTATAAAACTACATTTAAATTTGGGGACTATTGAGTAATTAAAAAAATTTCAACAAATCTGACTTTATTTTAAAATTTATGTCAACTCTTCAAATTGGAAAATGAGGGAACCAAGTGAGGAGATTAGGGAGAATATTAAGACATTACCAAAGAAGAAGGAAAAAAAAGGAAGGAAATAAAGGTCAAAGAATGAGAAAGAGGAAAGTGGAGAAATTAGAGCATTTGGGTTATATCCCATTTTCGGTTACAGAGATTCACATAGAGAAAGAGAAAGAGAGAGAAAGTGTTATACAGGAAAACAAAAGGGAGTCTCGGTAGGAAGAAAAACATAGAGAATAAGAGAAAGAGAGAGGGACGGCAGACAGAGGAAAAATCCAGCGAAGAGTCTAATTTTTCCCGTAAGTTTTGGCCTCTTTCCATCTTATTTTTGGGTATTGCATATGAGTTGTGTTGTGTGTGTCTTAGGATATGTATATGGGTGAATCATGTGTATAACTATATTTAAAGTAGGTGTTAATGTGTGGGAGTGATGGGGGTGAGAAGTGTGTGAGGTGTGTGTGTTTGGGGAAGGAGTGAACTGTGGTTGGTGAGGAAGAGGGGCTGCACAAAGAGAGAGAGAGAGAGAGAGAGGGGGGGAAAGGCTGGGAGTTCAAACATTGAACTTTAAAATGTCGCTAAAAGATATCCTATTCCAGCAGTTTCTTTCCAAAATTTTAAGATATATCTAGAAATTTATTTGGACACAGTTCAAAAGAGTAACTCATATTTTTTTGTAAGACCTACAACCTGATATGTTTTCAAAATTTTCTGAGTTCGACAAGCAAGCTAAATGATTTTATCCGAACAAGGGATTTTGGTGCATTTTAAAATAGTAAATTAAGTTAGAAAATTCTAAAGCTTTCACAATAATCTTATATAGCTAATATAGTGTAATTCCTAAAGTTTTTAAAGTCGTTTTCAATTTTTAGCGTTGTTAGTCGGGTAGCGCACGATCGGATATCGCGTAGCACTTTGCTATTACAATAGTTTACTAAACTATTTTTAAAGGCTTTTTTTTACTAGATTTAGGCAAAGTACAAAACTAAAAATCCCCTTATTTTTGTGAAACCTTGGACATGGAATATTTTGGGATTTTGTCTGGGCATGGGAAGGGTCTCAAATAATTTTACTTTTAAAACAGGTTTTTTAAATTCTTTGGTATAGTAAACAAAATTATTTTTAGCCAAAAATTTTATAGTGATCTAAACTTAATGAGACGCTTGAGTGTCTGAAATGTTGTGGAATTCTAGTTCCGTTTGATATATTTTTGAAATAGGAATTAGCGCTCAATTTAAGGAACGAGTTAAGGTTCTGAGCGGAAAATTCTCTGAAAGGCCATTATTGTCCGAAAAACCCGCCTAGCTATTTAAAAGATTCTTTTGGGTTATATCTAGGTGTGTAACGGTAAGTTAGGTGTCGGGGGTAAATAGGTAATTTTACAGAAGTCTAGGGGCAGTTTAGTAATTTCACTCACTTGAGATAAACTTAATACTTATGTATGCTGGAGCAGTAATGAATGACATCCGTGTGGTTTGTTATTTAGGTTTCGATAGACAAGAGATAGAACCGACTTTTGAACGAGCTCAAGAACCAGTTATTGAGCGAGGTAAATACCCTGTCATATTCCTCCTTATACCCTATTTGAAAATTTTATATATTGTATACCTGTTCTCAGTCAAATGAAAGTTTTGAAGTACTTTTACTGCCCTGTGTTTGTGATAAATCATTTAATGAAAACTGGAAAAAAAATGCCATGGAATTGTTGTGTGAATAAATGAATTATATCCGGTACATGTGGAATGATATGATAATTTAACTGAGTTATTGTGCTCCATATCCACGAAAGAAAGTGGATTCCGGGTCCTGTTCAACGGGACCATACGTTGATGCACAGTACTATTGCACCCTGATTTGCCCTTGCATCCACATTTTGTTAACCCGGGTGGAGGAGGGATTCTGGGTCCTTGTCAGTGGGACTATACGCTGACCGCAGTATACAAGGTTATGAATAACTTTGACAGTTCTTGATGAATCTTTTTGGTTGATTATATTCTATTTCGAGACTTCTTTTGCTGCAAGTACATATATGAATGTAAATATGTTGATTAAAATTTTAGTTTGGTGACATTGAATTCTTGATTTTAAAAAAGGAAAAATATGGCATGTTTGAAATCCTCAAACCTATTTTAGGGATATGAAAAGTGTATTTACTAAGCTCCAGCTCACCCATTTTTATAAATATTTTCAGGTGATCACCTAGATGAACCTGAGTACTATGAGGGTAATGAGAATTAAGTCGCATGAGATGCTCGTTAAGAAGTTGACTTAAGTCCCTTGAGAAATCGTAGTACTGCTAGTTTATTTTTTTAGAATTATTTGTAGCTTAAATCTCCATGAGATTTCTTTTAAATATTTTATATCAGTCATCATGGAGGAATTCAGTAGAGACAATAATTTTAGAAAGATCTGTAAGTACCTCTTTAGAAGTCATATTATGGTATTAGTTAATGCATGACTCTAGATTTGTGTACATGCTGGGGTAGGCCTTGCAGAGCCCTAGTGGAGGTTTAGTGGGCCTGCGGCCGGTCACGGGCCTAACTCATGGGCTCACCTATGGGTTCGAGTCGTGAAAAATATACTCTCTTTAATGACGTAAAATCATGAAGATGAAGAGAGAAAAGTTTAATCTATGAGCCTTGATGTTTCTCTAATGAATGAAGGTTTAGAATATGGTTTCCATGGTGTATGATGAAGCCCCAAATCATTTTTATAGGGTGGATATCATATATAGCAGTTTTGAGAAGATTTGGCATGATTTTGGGTAAAACTAACCGCTATTTGTCACCCAACGGTCAATAAATTTGACTACATTGGGAATATAGTCGACTATATTTCCTTACTGCCCATTTCTCAACTGTCTCACGAAATCCCTTTTCTTAATTTTGGGAATAACTTTCTCTAGAAAAATCGGATTGATGTGTCATTTTTTGTGTTAGAAAGCTAATGAATTTTTTTGTCAAGATACGAAAAGATTAGCATCAAAAACATTTTTGAGAAAATCTGAGTGAGCTCCAAAGTTTACTCATTTACAAGAAACACACGTGTGTGAAAGGTTGTGAACTCACATGTAATGCACAAGGTACCCTAGGGTCATTTTAGACCATAGTCATCAATCTGAGCATCAAACCAAGACTGGTTACATAATAGTAAAGATCAATCACAAATGATAATAACTTAGCCTATGCATTGACATTAGACTTGATGAAGCTTCTATAGCATGTCCACTATAGCTTTAAGCTTCTTTAGCTTTAATCCATCTATCAAACTTCTCAAATGTGTTTTTATGAGTGTGCACATATATACCTACTAAGAATACACTCAAAGCACATATTAGAACATAATCAATGTGTGGTTATCATCAAAACAATATGTAAGCCTAGGTTATCCAACCATAGGACTAACATGTATTATTATATTAGGGTTTTTGGTATAATTTGTTTGATGAGATCAAGACTTTGAGTTGATTCGTGCAATTGAGGTAAGGGTTTTCTCACGCATTTACCCCATCTAAATTCGGATTATTGAAACGGTCGTCAATTGATTTATTGTTTAAAAGGATCCACTGATTTTATAGAACCTTAATTACATTCTTGATCGTTACGATAAATAGTTCTTTGTACTTTCGATTATTGACTTTGATTCGTCGTGATCCTTTTGTTGTGAATCTTTGTAGTAACTTCAAGAGTTTGTAACTTTTTTGTTCCGTGTCCAATTTAGTGTTATACTTTTTGAAAACCTCAAACAGTGTACTACAACTTTGTAGTTTTAGGTTTTTTAAATTCTAAGTAATCAATATGGAACAATAGACCTGAATATTTTTATGCTTAGGTTTCTAGTAATTCATGTCAGCCAACTTCGATTTGCTATATCTTCTTTATTTCTCATTGGTTTTTTATGATCTCAGATATTCTAAAATCCTTGAAGAGTATTCTTCAACTTCAATTGAGTTTGAAAGTTATTCATTAGTGCAGACTTTTCTGTTTTTGACACTGTATATCAGCCCACTTCAATTTTATCTATATCCTTTATTTCTCATTGGTTTTTGATGATTCTAAACATTCTGGAGTCCTCAGGTAATTCTCTTTCACTTTCTAGTTTAAAGTTTTGGCATAATCCTTTTGGTTCTTTGTCGAAATTGAGTTTGAAAGTTATTGGTTATTCAGAAGTTGTTATTTCGACATTGCAAATGAACCCACTTTGACTTGCTCTCTGTTATTCGTTTCTTGTAAGTCTTTGATGGTCTTAGACATTATGAAAACTACGACATGTCCTCCTTAACTTTTACGTTTTGAGTTTTCTTGGAATTTGTACATCTCCTTGGTGAAGTTTTCTTTGAGTTAAACTGTTCTCTGTAGAATCACGTGAACGAGAATGCGTTTGTCGACTTCAATTTCTTCGTGCTTATTAAACTTATTAGATACGTGTTTCTATAATCTGGTGAGTCATGTCAGGGTGACGTGACTTATCTGTTTTTTACTTACCCACATGGATTAGAACGTGGGCTAGCTCAGCGGGATGAGCTAGAGATCATGATCTTAATGTTCCTGTTATCCAAGACGGGTACCTTCTTGTCTCTCATGAGCTTGTTGGAAATTAGTGCGAAGCAGACTAGTTCTTTCATTCGAGGTGAGCACATCCTGCTTTCTCCTGTAATTGAATATTTTTCTGCCAAACCAGACAATCATGCTAAGCAATACGCGAGTGGCCGGGTGGCTACTCTAACGTTATGTCTGGTTGCCAAGTATCTTAATATTATGGGCCTGGGGGTTGTTGATGCAAGGTTAGCTGAGTTGATACCTCATATAGATTAAAAGGGAATCTTAATTCTGGTAGTGGTTGAGGAAACCACTAATACTAAAGCTGTAAACACCTATTCACCTAGAGAGGGGGGGGGGGGGGGGGAATAGGTGTTTACAGCTTTGAGCAGAAATTTAAAACTTAACTTACAATGTAGTAACATAAACAATAAATATAAATCGACACAAGGATTTAGACTGGTTCGGCCCCACCAGCCTACGTCCAATCCCCGAGCACTCCACACAAGGGAGACCTACTCGAGCCTTTCACTAAATAGCTAGTTTCAGGTGCTAGTTCAAACCGCAGTACAGATCCGAAACCCTTCAAGGTTTCCAACAATTACAAGCGAAAAGAAGATTTACAATTGAAGTACAGTACACACTCCTTTATGAGTAAATATTACAGTGAGTACAACAAAGCTAAGCTTTCTTAGGTGGGAAGATCTGAAACCTTTCAAGAACTGAACCAAGAAGCTTGCTATTCAATATCTCAAATACGAACCCGCTCAAGGAATAGTAAATGAAAGTATGAATAAGATGAGAGAGTCTTTTTGAGAAGTAGAAGAGACATTTTTTCAGAGATTGGAAAAGTTAGTAATAAATGCTCTAAGAATCCCTTTTTATACTAGAAGAGAATATGATTGTTGAAGATAAAGGGATGACACAGAGATTTATTTGAATGAAAGAATAAAATCATTCGAATGAAATAGTTACAAAACATCTCTGAAGAAGTCGGTCGAATGAATCCTAGATTCATTCGAATCAAATTATAGGATTGAGATAGTTTAGAGCTACTTAATGATTGAGTCGAATGGAAACTCCTTTTCATCCGAATGAAAACTTTTACTTCGACTAATTTTTTTTTGCTTCGAATGGAAAATTTTGCTTCTACTGGAGATGTTTTGCTTCGAATAGAAATGTTTTACTTCGAATGAAAATTTTTGCTTCGAATGAAAAGTTTTGCTTCGACTAGAAATGTTTTGCTTTGAATGAAAACTTTTGCTTCGACTTAAAATGTTTCGCTTCTAATGAAAAAAAATTTAAAGCTGGATTAGAAGAGATTGAAGGATCCATTCGAATGAAAAACATTTTCCTTCGAATGAAAAGTCTTCCCAGATGAATACTTCTTGGTTTAGTCTTTACTTGTTTTTCTGGGAGATCTTTAAGAAAGACTTAGCTTACAAATTAATTACAAACAAAGAGATATACATTTAAGTCCAGGTCCAGATCCACGTCCACGTCCAAGTCCACATCCAATTCCAATCTTTGTCCAAGGAATATTCCACGTTCTGTTTGAGTATGATTGGTCCTGAAATTATTCTTAATAGTAGTGTTAGATTAATGTTAGAAGCAATAATCTTGGAATCGTCAAAATAATAAAACTTGACTTTTAAAGTCTGTTATCTCCCCCTTTTTAAGATGACAAAACATTAATCTAACATAATATAATATGCTCCCCCTGGATCAAATAATAATTCATAAAAACACAAACAATTTATGAATTGTTAATATTTCCAAAAATTTACAGTTCAATAATTACAATAAGGTTTTCTCCTCCTTTGTCAAATCAAAAAGAGAGGAAAGCACAATAATAATAATAAAATGTCTAACTTATACGGCGTCCACCCTGAGTAGAAGAAGAATGATCTGGAGCCGGGGGAATATCAGAAGTGGGGATCTCAACGACTTCTACCACACGAGGCAATTGTGACGTCGGAGGATTGTACAGAAGGTTAGGATTGAAAAACCATTGTTCACCTCATGTTCCTCCGTGATTAGATGGAAAGACGTCGGGACGAGTGACGTAGAAACCATATGATTGATCAAAAATCTGATGCACCAAGAAGCGGTTCTGCTCAGTCAAAATACTAGTAGAGAGATAAGTTTGGCGAAGAAGAGCGTGAATTGCAGCATCACGCTGTCTTTTTAGAACTTGCTGCATGCGATTCAACCGGTCCAAGATGGGAGTGTGGTTAAGAGGAAGGGAAGAGATGTTGGTAACAAGATCATTTAGAAGTGTGTGGAAGTCAATCTGATTTAAGAGAAGCTGGGCTGAGGACTGCCGAAGGGAAGTGAGATGGTCAGAAGTTGAACGGTGTTGGAGAGGCGAGAAAGATGCTCGAAGAGAGAGGTGTCAGAAGATAGAAAGTCGTCGAAATTAATGTTGGAAAAATCTATTAGAGGACTAAAAAGAGGGTCAGAAGGGTAAGGTGTGGGCAAACGGGGTGTGGAAGAAGACGGGCAGTGGGCGGAGGTGGAACAGAGGAAGAAGGGTCAGTGGGTGGAGGTGGGACAAAGAAGAGGGCAGGAGCATGAGTTGACTCAGGTGCGTGAGTTAACTCAAATGGTGCCACCAGCTCAAGAGAACATGCATAGGTAACGGGGTCAGTTCCAATGGTAACTCCAACACGACGAAGGGAAGTAATGTGAAGTATGTGCATGCTTGGAATATAGATGCATTCCGAGACAGTTGTTGGGAGGGGAACTTGGAAGTGTTCAAAGACTTTAGAGAGAAAGAGACCAAAAGGAAGATGAGCATGAGATTTATTTTTACGGGCATCCATAACAAGCAAAATTATTCCCGTAAGGTTTAAAGGAGAGCCTCGAATAAAATGGGTAAGATGTATAATGTCGAGGTAGGTAAACATAGCATAAGAACCTGAGCGACCCGAAAGATAATAAGAGAGAATGAGATGAAGGATGCGGTATAAAGGATAAATGTCACTAAGGTTAGGTTTTTTGGGCTCAAGTAAGAGACGAATTATTGAATAAAGTTTGACTTTTGTTGGAGAGGTGTGAAGATGCCATTAGTGCACCAAGTATTTCCGGGGAAACTACAAGAGAAGATTGGTTTGTGAAACCAAGGATTTAGGCTAAATTGGTGGCATCTAGTCGAATGGTTACGCCATTTACATAAGTCACGAGAAAAATGGAGGCAGTGGAGTTAAACGACATGTTGGCATAAAACATGTGTATCAAATGGGGATAGTATACGAAGGGAGTAAATAAAAGGGATGTACACCCCATGCGCTCAAAAAAAGGGCGTGACACCAAGTTGTGCCATAAGTTCGAGATCACTAGGGTGACCAGGAACAATCTCCCTAGTGGCGAAATTTGTATAAAAATTTACTTGGTCAGCAACAGTTTCAAAAAAATAAGGTAGATGACGAATGTCAGGAAATGATATGTAAGGACATGTGGGTGGAGGACAGGTGGGTGGAGGAGAAAAAGAGGAAGAGGGAGCAATAGTACCTGGAGTATTTGAGGTAGTGGTGGATGGTGGATTTGTAGGATCAGTAGAGGTAGTGGGTGCAGCCAGAGTAATTAACAGTACGTGTGCCGCAACGAGATGGAACGGGAAGAACTTCAGGCTCATTGTCAGAGTCTTCTTGCAAATGTAGGTGACGACGATTGTGAGGGTGGCGCGTGGATGATGCATCCATTTTCAAAATAGTTGAAAGAGGGAGGTGAAAGAAGTTAAAATTTTTGATTAATGAGATTAAAAATGTAGACACTGTAAACAGTAAACAGTGAAAAAGAAGGGTTTAAATAGACGAAGGTTTTCATTCGACCGAAAAGGGAAGAAAGACAACAATTAATAAGAAGTACAATTTCAATCGAATGAAAACGTGTTCATTCGAATGAGAACTTTTGATTCGAAGGAAAAGTTTTCTTTCGAAGGAAAACTTTTCATTCGAAGGAAATGTGATTTCCTTTGACAGAAAAGAACAAATGACAATAACAAAAAAATTCTTAAGAGAACACTTAGCTAAGATCACACATTCCTAAGTGACGACGAAGGAAACAAAAACTAGATTCAACTAAAGGTGTTGTAAAAATGTCTACAAGCTGATCTCCCGAACCTACTTTCTTGAGTTCTATTAATCCTTTCTAAATGTTGTCATGAAAAAAATGGTGACGGATATCAATGTGCTTTGTGCGAGAGTGTTGAACATGATTTTTACTAATATCAATAGCACTACTACTATCGCACATGATAAGAATATTATCTAAGGAAACACCAAAATCCCGTAAGCTTTGACGCATCCAACGAACTTGGGCACAACAACTATTAGTTGCAACATATTCCGCCTCGGCTGTGGAAAGCGCAACCAATGTTTGTTACTTACTGTGCCAAGATACAAGGGCTTCACCAAGGAATTGGCAAGTACCACTAGTGCTTTTACGATCAACAAGATATCCGGCATAATCGAAATCGGAGAAACCCACTAGATCAAGGGAAGAATTTCACGGATACCAAAGTCCTAAATTTATCGTTCCAGATGCACACACTAAACTTTATGTGAGGTCTAGCGGCGGTAAGATGGGATTCCTTGGGACAAGCTTGAAAATGGGCACAGATGCACACACTAAACTTTATGTGAGGTCTAGAGGCGGTAAGAGAAAGTAAGCTACCATTCATACCACGATAAAGTTTGTGATCAACATCTTTACCATTTTCATCTTTAACAAGATTAAGACTATGAGAGATAGGGGTACCTCTAGGTTTAACATTATCCATACCAAACCTTTTCAAAAGCTCTCGTGTGTACTTTGACTGCTTGATGGAAGTTCCCTCTTTTGATTGCTTGATTTGGAGACCGAGGAAAAAAGTAAGTTATCCCATCATACTCATCTCGAATTCTCTGCGCATACTCTCAGCAAACTCTTGGCACAGATCATCGTTAGTTGCTCCAAAAATGATATCATCAATGTAAATTTCGACAATAAGAATATGCGAATTTCGAGATTTGGTAAAAAAAAGTAGTATCAACTTTGCCACAAGAAAATTTATGATCAATAAGAAAGCTGCTAAGATGATCGTACTAAGCTCGAGGAGCTTGTTTAAGACCATACAAAGCCTTTTTCAATTTAAAAACATGATAGAAATATTTTTCGTTTTCAAAATCGGGAGGTTGTTTAACAAAAACTTCCTTCTGAATTACCTCATTCAAGAAGGCACTTTTCACGTCCATTTGAAAAAGTTTGAAATTCAAGTGACATGAAAATGCCAAGAGCATTCAAATAGCTTCAAGTTGAGCAACAGGGGCAAAAGTTTTGTCAAAATCAACCCCTTCAACCTGATTGTATCCTTGGGCTACTAGTCTAGCCCTGTTTCAAACAATATGGACATATTCATCAAGTTTGTTTCAAAAAACTCAATTGGTGCCAATAACCTTTTGTTGAACAGGAGGCGAGACTAGAGACCAAACATCGCTTCTTTCAAATTAATTCAGTTCATCTTGCATGGCAAGGATCCACCCATCATCTTTGAGAGCCTCATGGATATTTTTAGGCTCAATTTGGGAAAGAAAAGCAAAATCAGCACATAAGAGATTTACCGAAGATTAGGTCGATACCCCACGTTCAACGTTACCAATTACTTGCTCTTTCGGGTGGCTAGAGGAATATCTCCAGCTCTTGGGAAGCGGTTGAGTTTTGATATTTTCTTTGTGGGATGAAGTTGAGCTCTCCCCTTCATTTGATGAAATATCTAACTTGTTTAGGTCGAAGGGAAGATCCTCGTTGTCATCACTTGCATGCTTACTTAGATTTTCAATATTAGATTATTCAAATACAACATGCATCGATTCTTCAACCGCAAGGGTTCTATGATTATAAACTATATATGCTCTACTCTTCATGGAATAACCAAGAAATATACCCTCGTCAGATTTTGCGTCAAACTTACCCAAGTTCTCACGATTGTTCAAAATAAAGCACTTACAACCGAAAACTTTGAAGTAATCAATTTTTGGTTTTCAATTTGAAAAAAGTTCGTAAGGAGTTTTATCAAGAATCAGTATGATAAGAACCCTATTCAATACGTAACAAGAAGTGCTGACGACTTCAGCCCAAAAATATTTTGGCAAAGAGTTTTCATGAAGCATTGCTCTAGCCATCTCTTGAAGAGCTCGGTTCTTTCTCTCTACAACTCCATTTTGTTGGAGAGTTTGAGGAGCAAAAAATTCATGAGCAATGCCATTTTTATCACAGAAAGGTATAAAATCTTTTTCGATTTCGCCGCCATGATCACTTCGGATTTTCACAAGTTTCAACTCTTTCTCATTTTCTAGAAGCTTTACAAGGCTAAAGAATTTTTCAAAAGCTTTATCCTTATGAGTTAGAAAAAGAACCCATGTGTATCTAGAAAAATCGTCAACAATGACGAAGGCATAAAATTTTCTACCGAGGCTAGCATTTCTTATGGAGCCAAAAAGATCTAAATTAAGAAGTTGAAGAGGACAAGAGGTAGAAACAACATTTTTCGCATGAAAAGAGGTTTTTAATTATTTGTTGTATTGAGAGGTATCACAAACCTTATCCTTGACAAATTTCAACTTTGGTAAGCATCTAACAAGTTCTTTCGAGAGTAGTTTCGTGATTAGATACATATGCACATAACCTAATCTACGATGCCCCAACCAAATATCATTTTGTTGAACATAAAGGTAAACTTCTCCATAAGAAACTAACCCATCAAAGGAAAGAGTGTAAATGTTACAATCTCGCTTACCAACTAAAGTACCTCCATCTGAGGCCAGACGGATCAGGCAATGGTCACCTTCAAAATAAACTTTGTGCCCACTATCGATTAGTTGACTGATGCTAATCAGATTAAACTTCAAACCATCAAATAAAGACACATTATCAATGGAGATCAAACCGTTACCAATTTTACCTTTACTGATGATCTTCTCATTTGAGTTTTCTCCGAAGGTAACATGACCACCATCCTTCGGAGTGATATGAGAGAATAATGAATGATCGCCTATCATGTGCCTTGAGCATCCGCTGTCGATGATCCATTTTTTTGGATCCACTTTTGCTTATAAGCATACCTACAACAGATTTTGGTTTCGTTCCTTTAGGTACTCACACTTTCTTGGGTCCTGGAAGATTAGGTAAACAATATTTTGGCACCCAAACTTGCTTCATTCTATTTTTATGGACGGAAAAAGATTGTTGATTTTTGGCTACTTTAAGTGGACAGTTTTTTACTAAGTGCCCCTTCTTATTACACGATGTACTGAGTGTGAATGGTGAGCAGGAGGCTAGATTTTTGTCAAAGAAATCTTTATAATCCTTTTGCTTCTTTGAAGGATCATAACCAATCTCATTTTTTTTTCAAAAACACATGTTTGTCTTTCGAAAAGTATATCTAGGTTCTCTCTTCCTTGTGTAAATTTTGAAAGCATAAGATTCAGATCTTCGATCTCTTTTAATTTCCCCTTTTGTGTAGAAATTTTTTCAAGTTGAGATTTCAAAAGCTCGTTTACTACAGGTTTTTACACTTTCGAGAGACTGGATTTTTTAAGACAAATCAAAATTTTCCTTTTTAGAAGCATTCAGATCATTTTTTAAAGAAGCATTTTTGGTGATTTAAAACTCAATCTTTTTGTCTAGCTCTTCAACAGTGTTTATCAAAGAAAGGCTTTCTTTTTCAGCGTATCATTTTTAAGTTTTAACTTCTCATGATTTTCACTAAGTTCAAGGAAAGCTAACTCAAGCTTATCATAATCAAAATTTTCAGAAGTGGTTACCTCATCTGAATGATCATCATTGGCCATAAAGCATAGTTGAGCTATATCATCATCTTTGCTCATCTCTTTATAACTCTCGTTAGAATCATCCCAAGTCAACATAACTTTTCTATGTTTCAATTTCTTTTCTTTTATGTCTCACCCGCTACCACTTGTTGCTTTATTCTTGAGCTGCGGGCAATACTTCTTGATGTGTCCAATTATGTCGCATTCATAGCAAGCGTCGGGATTTTCTCTTGAACACCAATCACCATTGTTTCTTTGTTGTGATTGGGTTGTCTGACTCCTTCTGATATTTCCATCTTGCCGGTTCGTAAGAAACTTTTTGAACTTACGAGCGATGAATGACATGCCTGGATCAGAGCCATCGCTGTTCTCTACAGGTTCATAAGAGGCCTCAGCTTTGAGAGCTAGGTTCTTCTTCTTCGAAGTGGTTTCTTCCTCATCATGAATCTTCATTATGATATCATGAGTCATTAGAGATCCCACCAACTTTTCCAACTTCAGCATATTCAGGTCTTTGGCTTCTTGAATGGCTGTGACTTTAGCTTCCCGTCTCTTAGGAAGAGATCTAAGGACTTTTCTTACGGTCTCCTTTTCTGGGTATGGTTTTCCCAAGAGCTTGAGTCTATTTATAATGAGAGTAAACCTAGAATACATCTCATGTATGGACTTATTTTCCTTCATCTTGATGGCCTCATACTGCTGTACTAGCATGTTAATCTTAGTCTCTTTTACCTGATTGGTACCTTCATGAGTAAGCTCCAGCATTCTCCACATCTCTCAAGGCCACAGCTGATAATATTCTTTGCCCTGTCGTCCATGGAGAAAAGGTGTGTCTCATGAGCGTCCATTTTGAGAATTCCCTTGGGAACCTTGGTTCCGTATGGGCCATCCTTCATGGGACTAATCAAGCCATTTTCTACAACGTACCATACATGAGTATCCTGCCTCAAGAAAATTTTCATCCGATTTTTCCAGCAACTGTAATTGTCGTTCTTCAACAAAGGTGGTCGAGTAGTTGTTGAGCCTTCTTCCATAATAAGATCTTTAGCTCTTGACTATTAGGTCAAAAAGAAAGTAACAGAGCACATGGCTCTGACAATACTTGTAGGTCCCTAAACACACCTAAGGAGGGTGGGGTGTTAATATGTGTTTACAGCTTTGAGTAGAAATTTAAAACTTAACTTACAACAATGTAGTAACAAAAACAGTAAATATAAATCGACACAAGGTTTTATACTGGTTCGGCCCAACCAGCCTACGTCCAGTCCCCGAGCACTCCACACAAGGAAGACCTACTCGAGCCTTTCACTAAATAGCTAGCTTCAGGTGCTAGCTCAAACCGCAGTACAGATCCAAAACCCTTCAAGGTTTCCAACGATTACAAGTGAAAAAAAGATTTACAATTGAAATACGGTACACACTCCTTTATGAGTAAATATTACAATGAGTACAACAAAGCTAAGCTTTCTTAGGTGGGAAGATCTAAAACCTTTCAAGAACTGAACCAAGCTATTCAATATCTCAAATACGAAACCGCTCAAGGAATAGTAAATGAAAGTATGAATAAGATGAGAGAGTCTTTTTGAGAAGTAGAAAGGAGATTTTTCAGAGATTGGAAAAGTTAGTAATAAATGCTCTGAGAGTCCCTTTTTATACTAGAAGAGAATATGACCGTTGAAAAGAAGATAAAGAGATGACACAAAGATTTATTCGAACGAAAGAATATAATCATTCGAATGAAATAGTTACAAAACATCTCTGACGAATCCAGTCGAATGAATCCTAGATTCATTGAATTCAAATGATAGGACTGAGATAGTTTAGAGCTACTGAAGGATTGAGTCGAATGGAAACTCTTTTTTATTCGAATGAAAACTTTTGCTTGGACTAAAAATGTTTGCTTCGAATGGAAGGTTTTGCTTTGACTGGAAATGTTTTGCTTCAAATGGAGATGTTTCGCTTCGAATGAAAACGTTTGCTTCGACTGGAAATGTTTTCCTTCAAATGGAAAAGTTTTGCTTTGAATTAAAACTTTTGCTTTGACTTAAAATGTTTTACTTCGAATGAAAACGATTTTAAAATTGGATTAGAAGAGACATAATGATCTATTCGAATGAAAGATATTTTCCTTCGAATGAAAAGTCTTCCTAGATGAATACTTCTTGGTTTAGTCTTTACTTGTTTTCTGGGAGATCTTTAAGAAAGACTTATGTGACGACCCGGGTCATCAATCATTTAATTCAATATCATCAACACAATTACAACAATATCACATCAGATTACAAGTCCTATAAATAAGTTGCGAAAGTTTCTAATACTCCAAACTGCATGTCATGCTCATATCCCCGCTTGCATGTGCTCATCTAATTAATCATCTGCACTGGAAGGGTAAATGATGGGGGGTGACCCGGGTAACCTAGTAAGTTGAATAATCATAGCACCATAGGATCAGAATCAAACAAGCTAAACAATTCAAAATCAGTCAATGTATTTGACAGTCAAACCGATAAAACAACCGTGGCTTAGTACTCCGGGCAATTAGTAAACCAATTCAATATCCAGGTTGCACATAACACTTCAGCCAAAGCTCAGCTGTTTCATAACATACCATGCACATTGACAAATCACTGGAGCACTGTCATTGATCAAAAGTACTTAGGCCACGTCCCGTAAACATATTTCAAAAACAAGATGTTTACCAATATTCAAAACAAAGCATTTGAGCAAGATTTCAGGACAACGGTATTTAGGAGTACAACGAATGTTGAGAAATCAATAACCACGTGGCATAAAATAATAGTGATATGGAATTCCCCTTACTTAAAACACGAAGAATCCACTTATACAATTGCTCCCAATCAGGCCCTATGATTCCGTTTTCATAACAGCGGCTAATCTTTTTCTCTCACTCTTTAGTTGTCTATCTACTGATAAAAGTCAAAAAAAGATAAAATCACTTGAAAAGATCAAGGGCCTATTTATAGATATTTCTAGGAAGCACGAGGTGGAAAGAAACACGAGGTGGAAAAACAAGGATGTGCCACCTAACAAGCACGACAAGGCTAAGCAAAGCACGACAATGCTAATCCCAATTGTCACTAAAAATCATCGTCATCATTTTTCTCTCAACCAACCAGTAATATTTTGAGCACCTCTAAAATTTTGGGGTGTTACAACTTAGCTTACAGATTAATTACAAACAAAGATATATGCAATTAAGTCCAAGTCCAGATCCAGGTTCAGATGCAAGTCCACATCCAAATCCAATCTTTGACCAAGGAATATTCTACTCTTTGATTATGATTGGTCCTTTAATTATTCTTAATAGCAGTGTTAGATTAATGTTAGAAGCAATAATCTTGGAATCATCAAAATAATAAAACTTCACTTTTAAAGTCAACAATACAGGCCTTGCACTTCGATGAACCATAGATCAGACAATCTCCGCCAACTAAGGGAAACCACCAAAAAAGGCAACTGACTGTCAGGGCTACTCCAGATTTTCAAGACAGTGTAGATCCTTATGTTCAAGGTCAGTTTGATCAAAAGCATAGAGATAGGACCAAAAACAAAAACAAGGAGCGGTTCAGTGGCTGAAGCAGGGATTCCAGAGGAGAGGGTTTCAGTAATGGAGAGGCTAACTTTCAAGAAGGATAAACAAAAGTTTGGCTCGATAATATTTCTGGTTAAGGATCACCGTCCTTCCTTGAGAAAGAAGAAAAGGGATGTGATGACAATAGTTTACTCTTAGGTTGCTGATAGGACTTAGAAGTTTTTCTTTTGCCCTAACTTTTTCCCAGGCCGTCATTTATAGGGTTTTCGATCTAGCGTGCTTCTTTTTTTTTTTTTGGTTTTGGTTTTAGTATTATTTTATTTTGTTTTGCCCTAACATTTACCTAGGCTGCCTTTTGCTAGGTTTTCAACCTAGGTACTTATTATTATTTTTCTTGAGAATGTAGTCGAATCCATAGCCAGTGGAATAAAGAGATTTTTTTTTTTTAAAATTTGACTGCACCCAATGCATCTTTATTGGTAGCCTACGTAGCTCCATCTGAAATGTTACATCAAAATGTATGTGCTGAGTAGTGTTCTTAAAGGAGGATTAGGTTAATATTAATTCATTTACAATTCATATGTTCAAGCATGATATTTCTTTAGTCGATATAGGTTGACTAAATGTGACAATTCGATTCCATCTAAATCGGCTAATAGGGCTGCACCCCCGTCATTATTTGCTTGATCATATAGGGCCCTGGACAGTTAGGTTCAAAATTTTCTTGTGGCCTTAGAGGTGTCAAAAGGGCCAGGCGGCCCGTGGGCTGGCCCGACCCGGCCCGGTTCTGGCCCGGGCTGGCCCGGCCCCGTCCATGAACAGTAGCGGCCCTGCACAAGGGGGCTTGGGGCCTGGGCCTGGACCAGGCCTTCAGATTCTGCGAAAAAGCCCGGCCCGGCCCGAAAACGGCCCGGTTTTGGCCTGGCCCGAATCCAGCCCGGTTCTGGCCCGGCCCGAATCCAGCCCGGTTCTGGCCCTGTAGGCCTGTTTGGCATTTTCTGTTTCATTTCTCTTCTCTGTTTCCTGTTTTCTTGTTTTTTTGTTTTCTGTTGGTTCTTCTTTCTTTCCCAAAAGGGAAAGGTTTTCCCTTTTTTTTTCTTTCATTATCTTCCACCCAATGCATCCATTATCCACATATCCCATATTTTAACATTTAACTAACATAGTAATTGTAAGTTGTAACAAGGAGGAGGTGGCAAGACTATAAAACATGGTTTTTTTAATTATTTTTTATAAAATTACACAAATGTCCCTAAACTTTACGTATTTATAAAAGCACCCCAAACTTTGAGAGTCATGGTGATATTATTGAGAAACGTCTCTATAAGAATATTGTTGCTCCGCACTTAGGATAATTAGCAATCATTTTTCAGTAGACTTTCGGACAAAGAAACGTAATCTTGGGACATATTTTGAGATCGAGATTTGTGTACTATTCGAATTATACTTACAAGATTTTCTTTGATTGCACGATTTTGACAAATCTCATATTCACGTCTCTTACGAAAACAACAAGAATTGGCACACAAAAAGAAAACATTTTTTTGCTTCTCGCTTTTGCTCTAGTTCTTTTTTAGTATTGAGGAATGATAATGGTAAAATATAAGAGCGCATCAACAATAAAGTTTTTCGAGCCTCAACCTATTATTAAAAGTAAAAGTAGCCTACAACAGTTTGCTCTATATAACCATCATTGTCGCTAAATGTTATTAGTGTCATTTTGCATGCATTCTTTTAACAATTGTTTTAGCATTACAATCGTTTTGCATACGTTCTTTTAAGAATTGTTTTAGCGTTACAAAATAAAAGTTACTAGACATATTTAAAAGGAAATACTCATGTAGTAACCAATTCAAGATAAATTCATGAGGAAGTTGTATCTCTAATAAAACAACATTATGAGTAAAGAGGGATAATTATAGCCAATTAAAGAAAGAAATTACACAAAAAAAAAATATATTTGGGCCCAAGCCCGGCCCTAAATATTGGGCCTAGGGCCAGGGCTTGGACTGGGCCTAGCATTTCTCCCAGTCGGCCCGGCCCGGCCCGGCCCAGATTGGCACCCCCTCGGCCCGGCCCCGGCCCGGCCCCGCTTCAAGCCCGATGGGCCCGGGCCGGGCGGCCCAAGCCCGGCCCGTTTGACACCTCTATGTGGCCTCTAGATCTGTCCAATGTTCTCTTTTAATACCAAGTCTCCTTCCTTTAAGCCACGTCCTTTACCCATTTACTGAACGCTCATGCAATTCGCTTCTGGTAACTCAGAAAGTGATAAAGGGCTTTTAATCTCTTTTCATCAGTCAACACTAACTCTTCAAAGCGGTGTTGTACACAATCTTCCTCGGCTATATGATTCTACAATAGTACCTCAAGAGAGGCTACTTCTAATTCTATTGGGAGAACTACCTCCATGCAATAAACTAATGAGTATGGGATAGCCCTAGTAGATGTTCTCACTGACGTCATATAGCCCCAGAGGGCATAGGGAAGTTTATCTGGCCAACTTTAACATGACTTAGTCATCTTACTCTAGATATTCTTGATGTTCTTATTAACGGCCTCTAAGGCCCCATTGGTCTGTGATGGTAGGGTGTAGATTGATGACGGACTATACCATACTCTTCAACTAAATCTCTTATTTTCCTTTCGAAATACAACCGTTGCCAGAAATTAACTCACGAGAAACGCCAAATCGGCAAGAAATATTGGTCGGAATAAACTGAGTCACCTTCTTGGCATTTAACACGGCATACGAGGCAGCCTCTACCCACTTTGTGAAGTAATATGTGGCCATGAGTATACTCATGTCCATTGGAAGCTTTCAGACTGATCTTTCCTATCACGTCTATTCCCTAAACTAAGAAAGGCCAATAAGATGTTATGTTGTACAACTCCCGAAGACGGCGGTGTTGCAAGTTGGCATACACCTGGTACTAATCTCGTTCCATTGTACTCTAATAGTATTTATGTTTGCAGCTGAGATTAATAGTATCCCTACTAGGTCTGATGCAGCTGATTGGGTTATGGTTTGGTAAACCAGACCAGATCTCGTCAAATATGGCACAACGGTATTGGACCTAAACACGAAGCTCGCGTCCTCATAGTAGTATTCTTCTATAGTAAAGACCTTTTCTTCTATCAACTCTTCCCACGAGATGACATCACATAACTTTGGTAAATAGTCCAAAATAGAAATTGGCGAAACATTCACATACTGGCCGACTGAAGTAATGAGCGTAGAAGGATCTATCACTCATAGAATATCATTGATATCATTTACCCTATGAGCTGGTAAGGGTTCCTTTCTGACGTTGGGCTTGGCAGGAGGGGAAACTTTGCCGCTATCAATAAGATCTTGAATGACATGTTGGATACTGATGCATTTCTCTGTAGGATGTCCTTCCCCCTGGTGGTATGCACATAAAGCTTGAACATCATATCCCTCGGGTATCATTGTTGTTATAGGGGAGGAAGCAACTTGGAGATCATGCCCCGTCTCAAAAAATGCTCGAACACCTTGGGGAATGGGGCATTCAACGGGGTAAACTTCTTTTTGGGCTCAATACTTAATTCCCGGGACATAACTTGTTGCGCCCAGACATTCTTGACATTGTTGGTACCGGTGGGATTAGGTTAGGCATTGGAATTTCTGGCGATAACTCGATAGACAACGGGCTTTGTTTCTCGTGAGATGGTCCCCATATTGATGACATCTTCATTTTGTACTACGGATCCCATCAAGGACTTGAACGACGTATGGTAGTGTCCAAAAATAATTTATGGTAGAGCAATAGAAGATTCTTCCTTACTATGTTCACTTATCTTATTCTGTTAGGCGGATTACCATCTGAGCAGACTTGTTTTTCCATCTCATGATGAAAGCAGATACTGAATCCCTTGACTCTTGCTTGGTTGACTCTAGGTCTCTGCAAGTGATGTCCAAATCAGCGTTGTATTGGTAATGATTCACAAACTCCCTTATACATCCTCCCACGTTCGGGCTCGGTCTCCTTCTAGGGTAAGAAACCATTGAGAGATGGCTCTTGTTAGAGTTCGATGGAAAAGCTGGATTAACTGATTCATGTTGACTCCATAGGGGGCAATGCTCGCATGTACATCTTGATGTGGATATTGGGGTCTGTAATTCCATCAAGCTTGTCCATATCAAGCATCTTGAACTTATGCAACAATTGGTCCTCTGAATTCAGGGTGAGTGTACTGAGGTAAAACGGTCATCTGTTCTTCTCATTCGAGCAATCTGGGACTTCGAGTGAGGCCAATTTATCTTTCTATTGGGGGGCGACGGGTTTTTCTTCCTCATCTTCAGACTCATACTGCCATTCAAACTCGGCCTTCTTCTTATCGTCTTTCTTTTCAACCTTAGACTCATATTCTTGTTATTGTTACCTCTCTTCTTAAGGTTTTCAATCTCCTCGGATGTCCTTGTCTACTGGTTTGCTAGGGCTGCAAAACTGGCCAAAAATCCTTATGTAGTTCACCAACGATGCAAAACAAATCTACCAACTATAGGTCTTATTTGGCCATTGGGGTTCGTTCGAGTTTCCTGGATGAATCTCGATACCAACCTCTTTTAGCCTTAGCTGTATAGAGAAATTTGAAATTTTAATCACGAGGACCACACAGATAGAACTGACGAGTTTATACCCCATAAGAGCGGGGGGGATAATTAGTTGCTGGGCATATGACTAACCGTCCGGTAACTTAGTGGGTTAACTGACCAGTTGGTCAGTGGATTTATCTTTGAATTTTTGAAAAATTATGGAAAGGCCATGATGCTGACTAACCGTCCGGTTATCCAATAGGTTAACCAATCGGTTGGTCAGAAGGTTTAGGGTTTGGAAAGCTATACAATTCTGGACCGTTAAAAGTTCTGACAAATCGTCTGGTAACCTGATAGGTTAATCGGCTGGTGCGTTAGTGGGTTTAGGGTTTTGAACTAAAAATATTTTGGGAACGTCAGATTCTTGACTAACCGTTCGATTGGCCACTGGGTTAACCGGCCGGTTGAACATTGGGTTTAGGGTTTAAGGCATAAGCCAGCCAGTTTGATTTACAAGTATAACACTTACCGACTAACCATCTGCTTAGGAGTAGGGGTGAGCAACAAACCGATTAAACCGAGCCGAACCGTTCAAACCGAGGGAATCGAACCAATCGAATCCGGACCGTTGACAAGCTTGAATGGTTTGGTTTCAAATTTTCAAACCGAGGCCGGTTCGATTTAGTTCACAGTTCAGAAATTCCAAACCGTCACCAAACCGAAACGAATCGAGGGGATAAAATATATATATATATATATATATATATATATATAAGGAGCTGATCCGTTGAGAGCGTTGGCAAAATAGGAGAAGTTGCAAACGCGATCTGACCATCCATCCCGAAAGATGGACGGCCCAAATCGCGCCTTTTTCAAAAGCTGTCAGACGTCCGCCATACAGTATGGCGGACGGGTTTTTTTACCTTTTTGCCCTCCGCCACTGTCCGCTACACTGTATGGCGGAGGGCATTAAAGTCTTGATGGGAGACAGCAAAAAGTCGTCCACGATACTGTGTAGCGGACGTCCCCTAGGCTGACACATGTCAGAGCCTGATGGGAGACAACCCTTTTTGCCCTCCGCCACTGTCCGCTACACTGTATGGCGGAGGGCATTAAAGTCCTGATGGGAGACAGCAAAAAGTCGTCCGCGATACTGTGTAGCGGACGTCCCCTAGGCTGACACCTGTCAGGGCCTGATGGGAGACAACAAAAAGACGTCCACGATACTGAGACGTCTGCAATACTGTATGGCGGACGTCTGACCCCTGACCCCTGCCTGACACGAGACAGCAAAAAAGGTATCCGCTATACAGTGTAGCGGACCTGACAGCTGTCAGGTTATTTCTGCACGTGTCAGAGTGTCGGGAATAATTTCCACTATACAGTATCGCGGACAGGCGCTTCCCGTATACCCCCAAAGTTCCTGATTCTCAGCTCTTTCCGCAAAATTCTCAAGCTCTTTCCGCAAAATTTTCTTCTCCTTCGGATTCACCTGGCTTCCATTTTCGGCTCCCCTCAAGCTTCGAGTAAAACTTGCTTCAATCTTCTTCACTCAAGCAAGGTAAGTTTCTGATCTCAGATATTTTCTGGGTGGATTGACTGATAAAGTATATATTTTTTTTTGGGCAAAAAAATATAGATTTCTGATGATGTTCTAGAAATTAATTTGTTAACTTTAAAGAAGTTTATTGTAGTTAATTTTGATTTTTTTGAGGGGCGCTAACTTCGGCACATATATCCTATTTAAATTCGAATTTTTTGAGATACGTTTGTTGTATTTTGGCATGATGAATTTGTCTAACGCTCTTAGTAATTTTAATTTGTTATGTTCAATAAATCTATAATTCGCAAAATGGGAGACTTTTGAGATTATGTATATGGTATATTTGTCATCTTAAATTTGTCCATTCGTCAAGATAATTTTAAGGTAATATTTTCAGTTGAAAATGTCATTTGATTGTTCAGCGTAGTCTATATTTCTACATATAGGGAGTTGTTTCACAATGTCTGATTTCGTGTCGAGCTCCAACACCCCCGTAGATGCTAGTGATCCGTATCTAGGACGAACCTTTCAAACATTGGAGGAAGCTGGAGAATGTTTCCGAGCGTATTCATTGAGGGTTGGATTTGGCATTAGAATAAAGACTTCAAGAACGAGTAACATAACGAGAAATATATGCTCTCGCTTATACGAGTGCCATAGGAGCAGAAACCCAGTGCAAAATGAGACACGCGTAGGCAACGAGGACAGTGATGACGAAATAGGATATTCGCGCAGAAGACAGGACTTCTTTGCGCGAACGAATTGCCAGGTCAAGATGTTCGTAAGCTATAAAGCCAAGCAAGATCATTGGCTTATTACCAGCCTGGAACTGGCACACAATCACCCGTTAGTAACCCCTTCTAAGGTGAGTCAGATGCATCAACACAAGAAGATGGGAAAGGTCGCGAGGAGCCTCATTCACACAATGAGCGATGCGCGGCTAGAACCTACCGACATGATTAATGTTCTTGCTGAACAGGCCGGGGGAATTCAAAATTTAAACTTTAACACGACAGACGTTCGCAACGCGGTCCGAACCCATAGACGAGCCGCGTATGACCTCAATGATGCTCAAGCCACAATGAGCCTATTGAAGCGGATGCAGATGGAGGACCCGCAGTTTACCTTCGATTATAAACTTGACGACGAGCATCGAGTTAGCACAATTTTTTGGGTCGACGGTCGTTCCAGGCTTGCTTATAAGCATTTTGGGGATGTCGTGACTTTCGACACCACATACCGTACCAACAAGTACTCGATGCCGTTTGCCCCTTTCACGGGGGTCAATCATCATTATCACTCCATCCTGTTCGGGTTCGCCTTGTTAAGGGACGAGAGCGAGAGTTCTTTTGAATGGTTGTTTAGTATGTGGCTGAAAGCCATGAACTTCAAAGCACCCAACGTTATCATCACCGATCAAGATTTGGCAATGAAGAAGGCTATTGCCACCGTCTTCCCAGATACTCGACACAACTTGTGCACTTGGCACATAAGCAACAAATACCCCGAACGTTTGCATCACGTGTACGCAAAGTTTCCAGACTTTAAAGAGGATTTTGACACGTGCGTTAGCAAGTCGTTAACGATTGAGGAATTTGAGGAGAGGTGGGAAAAGCTTGTTCAGGATTACTCATTGCAAGACAACGGGTGGCTCCAGCACTTGTACGAGCTCAAAGAGCAATGGATCGGCGTTTACACGAGGAGGCATTTTTCTGCGGGCATAAAAACGACGGGCAAGAGTGAATCTATGAATGCCACGTTCGATAGTTACGTGGATACTGCTACCAAGTTGAAGAGTTTCGTCACATCCGCACAGAAAGCGGTTGCGTCGTTGTTCGTGAAAGAAAGGGCTGCAGACTTTGCAACCACGTACAAACAGAGGAGAGGGTTGCTTGAGACCCCGCTGGAGCTGAACGGTGCCAAAGTCTATACGAAGGAGATCTTATTGCTATACCAAGTAGAGCTGCAGAAATCGGGACGGTACTGTATAAACAAGGTGGCAGAGAAGTCTACGCGTGAGTACAAGGTTTATTCGCTCGTGAATGACCTCGTTCCTGAGAAGCTGCGCAAAATGTATACGGTGAGCCACGACACATTGACGGACTCGGTGACATGTGTTTGCAAGAAGTTTGAGTTCCATGGCATCCTGTGTAGACACATTCTGCGCTTTTTCACCCAGAAGAATATCAGGACAAACCCCGATAAATACCTCTTGCCAATGTGGACGAAAGGTGCTAACAGGTTGCACGATACCATTGCCTTTCTGGAGCACCCGTATACTGACTTTGAAGAATCGGAGAGGTTGCGGTATAATCATCTGGTGACGAGTTTCACCCGTTTGTCCGTAAAGGCTGCTGCTTCAATGGTCGGTTATAAACATCTCCTCGAGGTAGCTCAGCAGCAAGAGCCCATCGTCGACCAGTTGGAAGTAGCTTCAGTCACCAATGCGATTGACACGAGCCTACGACGGGGGTATCAGAAGATGACGAGCCGGAGGAGGAAGACGACAATGATATCCGTTTGTTGGATCCAATTATATCGCAAACGAAAGGCCGCAAGAGATCTACGCGGATGAAAAGCTCTATTGAAACGACAACTCAACCTAAAAAGCTACGAAGGTGTGCATTGTGCAACAAAATGACCGACCACTACAAGCGGAACCATTACAAGGCACTGGGATAAGTTCAGGGGGTTTGCAAGACGGGGAAGAAGGTGACGCCGAAGATGAGGACGAACAAGCTGCAGTGGACCTTTAATTTTTTGTACAACTTTATGACATTTGTAATAATTTTCGAAGGGATAATTTTTCGACCGAATACTGGAATTTTTAAAAAATGGACCTATGAGAGGCCATCGAATCAAATCTATAGTCTTTATTTTAATTTTTTTTTGTAAGCCCCGTCCGCTATACAATGTAGCGGACGTCATCGACTTTTGGTCTTTTACGTCCGCTATATTGTATAGCGGACGGCATCGAAGTAAAACTTTTGGTCTTCTTTTACGTCCGCTATACAATATAGCGGACGTCATAGCAGGCAAACTTTTGGTCTTCTTTTATGTCCGCTATACAATATAGCGAACGTCATCGCAGTAAAACTTTTGGTCTTCTTTTACGTTCGCTATACAATGTAGCGGATAACTCTATCCTATGATATATATTGATCATATCGGGCAATCGGCTGTTATCAGTCCTATCTGGAGGGCACTCTCTCTGTCTCGAACATCTAGCCCAGGCCGCTACTCCATCTCCGGCGACCCACATCTCCGGTGACCCACAACTCTGGCGATAAACCGCCCCCCCCCCCCCTCAACGCCGACCTCGATGGCTTCTGGGTCGGAGACCACCTACGATTTTATTGGCAACTTGCACCTGGCAGGCAAACACTTTTTCAAAGTCATGATGCTGGGGTTTGAGAATGAACTTGTATGCCCTCCCTCTTTCTCTGTATTTTCGTGTGTTAAAGGTTTGATCTTTTGGTTAAAAACTAACCTATTTTTTGTGTATTGTGTTTGTTATGACATACCGGAAGCCTTGACTAATCAATTTACAACAATTCATGAGAGTGCAAGATTATACAGCCGCAAGGGGGCATGGCAGGTGGAAATCAAGCTGAAACCCGGCCGACCCCAAAAAAAGCAATTCGCAGAGGGTTGGAACGTCTTCGTGCGCCAGCATGGCCTCGAACTCGGGGACTTTGTAGTGTTTGAACACCTTGGGTGGTGGGATTTTCAAGTTGTAATCTTTGATCGGAGCACTTGTGAAAAAATTTCTTTCCCCCAATGTGAACCCTAATTTATTATTAATAAAATAATTTATGTTCTTGTTCATTGTGTTTCGAAAAAAAATTTCGCTTAATTGTGCTTAATTGTGTCGTTTGAGATTCCCTCGATATATTGAGATCGTTGATTGTGAATCGTACGTTAATTGTGTCGTTTGAGATTCCGTCGGTATATTGAGATCGTTGATTGTGAATCGTACGTTCTTTATTGTTTATCGATATTGAGATTGTTGATTCTGACGCCAAAACAAGTCTTCGGGGCGCCAATTTATTAAAACAGCATTATGCTACAATGCGACTAAAACAAGCCTTTGGGCGCCAATTTATTAAAACTGCAGTATGCTACAACGTCTAGCTCTACTACATAGCGGACATAAGGCCTCCGCTTAGGCCGGGGTTCGGGAAGGTCGGAACTAAGTGTCTGGTTCGTGCCAGCCATTTTCTGGTCCAAGTTGCAGACAATGATATGGTGCACCACTATGACGTAAGCTTGGTCATGTATTCTGCGGGGCTGTCCACAAAATGGTTGGCACGGACCAGACACTTAGTTCCGACCTTCCCAAACCCCGGCCTAAGCAGAGGCCTTATGTCCGCTATAGAACTCGATCTTCAGTCATCTTCATCTGAAACTGGAGCATCGGAAACATTTCCTTCTTCGAAGCTCATGTTCCAGTATACTTGTGCTTCATTGTTGTTGCCATCTTCATGTGCATCACGTGCCATACGACGTAAGTTATGCCTACTTTAACGAACTCTCATTCTATTATTTTCCTCACGTATTCGATGCAGTGCCCTTTCAAGCTCCATGTGCGTAATTCGAGGCATGTTGATTGCCTTTTGTCGAGGTATGGGTATATTCATGCTCCGTGAATCAGCTACTAGGACCTCATGTTCATTCATCCGATAAGACCATTCTGCACGTAATGTATTCACATAGCTTGATGAGTAACGCAAACTTGGACGCAAAGAATAGTACAATTCATCTTCGCCCGCCCAGTAACGACCCATTGCTTCAAAAATATCTCGTGGAGTTTATGACATTTCCAGAGTTGTTATGAAATTGGGAGTATATCACTCTATGCCGTTTGCAATGAGCAATGCATGTACTTATATATACTTTAAAACGGGATCAATTTATGAAAGAGCTACAGGTTCAACTTTATGAGATGTGACTCAACGTTGGCAATAGACTAGAGACTTGTCTTGTCACCAAAGAGAATTGTCTTGTCACCAAAGACTTGTCAACTTTATGACACGGGCATGCTATTGTCTCCAACTATTGTCATCCTCAATGTCCAGAGACTTGTCTTGTCACCAGAGATGGACAGACTATTGTGTAGCTATCACACCAATATATTGTGTATGTGTGTGTGGGCTTATTTATATATGTTAGCCATGCTCATCGCTTTAGAACCAAAACAAAGTTAAATGGCAGGAGTTCCTGGGAGTTCTAGTCTGCGGGGACGTGAGACTGTGTGGTTGTTGTGTGAAAGGAACGACGACTACAAAGAAGTGAAGTACACGGATCCCGGAGAGTATTATTGCGGTTTACGGAGAGAATGGGCATATCGAGTTAAGGAATCAGAAGCGCTACACCAAGATCTCACCACGCTTCAGCACCTGTGCCGCAACGTCGTTCACTTACTATGTCACGGCGTAATGTTAAGCAGTGTAAGAAAGCTGTGCGCCAAATTCGTATGGAGAATAACCGGATGTTGCTGCGTAGAAAACGATTTTATATGCTTCAACTTGCGGAAGAAATGGCCGAGGTTAGTGGGAGGCAGCTCAAATCAAACGAGAGAAACAATATTTTAACGAATGATCAGTACTTATCTGATGAGTATATGTCAAATGAAGAGTGATATATATATCTCTTCCTATTGCATGCTAGGATTTCATTCCAACCGGCACTCATCCACATGTCATTCTAATTGGCGTATCCCGTCATTTGAAGCATGTAAAATGTTGAGAATATATGTTTCTAACTACATCCGTCATACTATAATGGGGTAACTAGCATGCCTAAGGTGCAATGAGAAAAAAAAAAGTGACATAAAAAATTACATCATTTTTCGCAAGCTATGAATTTGGCGCTAAAGAGTGCGCGAATAGGCCCTTCATAGGAAAACCAAAAAAATAAATTGTCTCATTTTTCGCCAAAATTCATAGAAATGGGCTATATAGCGTGCCTAAGGTGCAATGAGCAAAAAAAAAGTGACCAAAAAAATTACATATCTACATCCGCTATACTATATAGCGGACAGCCAAGCAGAAGGTAGCCTTCCCAACACTTATTTTTTTCGGCCCTATCTACGTCCGCTATACTATATCGCGGACAGTCAAGCAGAAGGTAGCCTCGCCAACACTTAGTTTTTTTTTAGGCCCTATTATCTATGTCCGCTATACTATATAGCGGACAGTCAAGCAGAAGGGAGGCTCCCCAACACTTAGTCTTTTTCGGCCCTATCTACGCCCGCTATACTATATCCCGGACAGTCAAGCAGAAGGTAGCCTCCCCAACACTTAGTTTTTTTTAGGCCCTATTATCTATGTCCGCTATACTATATCGCGGACAGCCAAACAGAGGGTAGCCTCCCCAACACTTAGTTTTTTTTCGGCCCTATCCACGTCCGCTATACTATATCGCGGACAGCCAAGCAGAAGGTAGCCTACCCAACACTTAGTTTTTTTTTCGGCCCTATCCAAGTCCGCTATACTATATCGCGGACAGCCAAGCAGAAGGTAGGCTCCCCAACACTTAGTTATTTTTTCGGCCCTATCCACGTCCGCTATACTATATCGCGGACAGCCAAGCAGAAGGTAGCCTCCCCAACACTTAGTTTTTTTTCGGCCCTATCCACGTCCGCTATACTATATCGCGGACAGCCAAGCAGATGGGACCCAACACTTAGTTTTTTTTTCGGCCCAATCTATGTTTAGTGGACAGTCCAACAGAAACAGTCTCACTTGGTTACACTTTGTTTCCCCTGGTGAAAGCAAATCACACAGAACAAATAAAACACTCAGCTGAACAACACAACGATATCAGTGAATCAAATCAATCGCATTCAACAACGATCACATCTCAGTCAACACAGATGAAATCGTCAATCGCATTCAAACGATAAGATTCAAGAAGTTTAAGGACAATTAAAAAAGTGAATATAATGTTATTATACGCAAACATTGTCAATTACACGGATTTACAATATATCTAATAGGTCTAGGCCGGCCATTGATAATTTGCCAAGCCATCCTATACCTAAAGCAGTCTATGCAGTCTTGGGTCCAGACAGTCTTCCTGAGGCTCTCCGACCGACAGATGTAATCCATGTACATGCAGAGGTAGATTTCGCAGTCCGAGGAATTAAGTTGCTTGGGCCTAGTCCTCTTCAATCGGAGAACAACCTCCCTATCGCCCGCTGCCCTCCCTCGGGTCTCTCGAGAACGCTCTCTATTGACCATGGCAGCAAATAGATTCTGCGAGTAACAGGATAAGCATTAAACATTAAACATAGCAAACATAATACGATTAATCAGTTCTACATTATGCAAGTTACAATAAGAAGTAAACAGGCTCTTACCATTGGATTCAACATCCCTAAGCCAACGTACATTTCAATCACACCAATCGCGTCCGTATCATCGTAGAGACTGTCGAGGACTGATACGGTATTCGTTACCGGTTCATAGCAAATCAAGAACCAGTGGGCATTCACTATAGCTGGGAGTAGAAACACATCCGCCACACTTGCGCGCTCTGGACTCGGCCGACCAATATATGCGAGTAGGTTAGCGGACGGTCTCCACTTGACCTCGGCCTTCGCCTTTCTCGCCTGCTTCCTCGCCTTGTCCCACTCGTTAAACTCTTGTACTAGCATATTGTGAAAGAAAGCATCGAGGATAAAAATGCGCGGACCGTAGTTAGGCTGCTCCCGACTCCTTTGCCGCAGAATTTGCACGTAGTGCGAGATGACAAAGTTGTCTAACCACATCCCCGGCGCCAGCGTGGACAGTTCTCTCCACGAGACACTGTAATCCAAGCCCTGCGGGTTAGCCACGGCATACGACGCTCCGTCTGGGGGGGGCGCTAAAATAACGGTGATGGATTAGGTGGTGTTTATGCGGCTTCAGGGGCCTGGCTGGATGCCCTTTCGGATATTGCCCTCGGGGGTCGACCGGTTGCTCTTGCCCTCCGCCGGGGGGCAAGAGCAACGGAAGAAATTGGCCTCCAACCAACGGATCGGCCGGCTGATAATCCCCTTGGGGGGCCCCGGCCGGCTGATAATCGCCTTCGGGGGCCCCGGCCGGCTGATATTGCTCGCCGGCCATTTCTTCTGCCGGCTGATATTGCCCTTCGGGGCCGCCAAGTGGTCCCGCCCACGGGACAATGGGCAGTGCCTCGTTGAAACCGTAAGGCCATTCTTGCGTGACTTGACTCTGAGAGAGGGGTTGGGGTTCCGGGAACAAATCGAAGGTCGGGCCGCTGTAATCGGCCCACGACGCTTGAGCATGTCCCATCCCCGGTACAGAGGGACCACCAACTCCCTGGCTCACCCCTGAAGCTTGCCCGGAGGGATCAACGTTATACGGGCTGGCGCCCGTATAACCCATTCCCGGGCTGTCGACCGAAGACTGTCCCGATGCTTGCCGCACAAAATTCCCGCAGCCTATAGCCAGTGCAGCAGCCTGTTGGCGAAGATCCTCGCCCATTGCGCTCATCAGATCCTTCCGCTCACTCAACTTCTGGAAGAATGCAAGCGAGGCATTAACCTACATCCAAAGAGATAACAAATAAGTAACTTTAATCAGACATTTATATTCAAGACAAGTTGGGCAACTTACGAGATTGTATGCCATACGCTCGTCGATCTGACCCCTAGGCGCATACCTCGCCCCGCGTTCAAAGTTCACTGGGGCTACTCTCCTCCGCGTGATGCGGGAGTACCACTCATCGTACTCCGCGATGCTGATAACGGGGTCCGGCTCCGAGACGATGGCCGCCAGTGTGTCCTGCCAAGAAGTCCAGAGCTCTAGTTCGGCCGCGCACAATTCTTGCGCATTGGCCTTGCCAAACCGCCCGACATCCGGTGGGTCCCTGTTAACCCTCATATCTGGGGCACCGGCGGGCAAACCCTGCTCCAACTCAAAATGGCGCATTGCTCGGTCTGGCAGCTGCCACTCTGCGACCTCGAAGTGGATGAGGGGTGTGCGCTGCAACCCGGAGAGCGTGAAGACGAACGACTCTTCTACCCGTCGCGCCAAACGTATGTACGGTGCCCAACGCAATTGGCCCGGAGATAGGCGGTCGAACTCCCCTCGATAGAACGTGATGTTGTGATGGGGATCGACTCTCCTGCGGTAGTGGCTATTCTTCCGGCTGTACTCCCAAGCACGCAACCGAGGCCACACTCTATCGGTTCCATCCCTACGCGTCGGTGAACCGGGAGCAAGGTGTTCATAAGACCACACCTGAGAACATGGACAAATTATATTTATATCGTCGATTCAACAAAAGCAAAAACAAAAAAAACAATAACGAAGACAGGATTTATATGATATACCTGCAATAGCGAGAGACATGCACATATGGCTTTGGAGTCGGGCCTCGTTGCCTTGTGCAATGCTCGGTACAGATACGAAAGAACCGCTGCACCCCATGCATAATCTCCAACCTCAGCCAGGTTACCCAACAACGGTAAATATTTCACGCTGGCCGTGTTCTTCGACGTCGTTGGGAATAAAATTGCCCCCATCACCCACCAGAGGAAGGCTTTTGTGTAAAGCACAAGCTCATGGCCCGTATAGTTTTCCGGCAATACCCCGTACGTATCTACCAACCACTTCAACTTTATACCACCACTGCTAAATCCATCCTGGGGTATCGAAGTGAGGAAGTCCCTAGCGGTTCTCGTCTTCGTTGCTTCTGACGGAGGAGCAATTACCGGCAGCCCCGTCACCGGCAACCCTAAGATGAACCCTACATCTTCTAGGGTAATTGTCAGCTCTCCGAGCGGGAAGTGAAACGTATTCGTTTCACTTCTCCACCTCTCAACAAGGGCACCTATCAAGGCCCGGTCAAGCTGTTGAAATATCTGCCCATGCGTGAAAATCCCAAACCCAATTCCACGCAGTATCCTCTTCTGGGCGGTGTTCAGTTTCCACGATACTATATCGCGAGATACTTCTACGGTGTTGACAAGTTCTCTTTCCTACGAATTAATAAATACAATTTGAGCATAACAAACGGTATATACAACGTTCGTAAGCGATAGAAAGTCGATAAATAATGTATCTTACACCACCATCCCATATGAGCGTACTGATATGGTTGGCTTGGTCGTATAACACGGATGGGTCTTCAGGTCCAGGGTTAAATTCCATTTTTTGCAACTGAAATTATGGAAAAACCTTCTCAGTTTGGATTTTACGTTTTGGATTTTGATAATAAAATGCGAAAATACGACGCTAGCACATGCATAATACATATAACGCAAGCACATGAATGATACGTACAATGTTAGCATATGTACTCATATGTATAAATATATATACATATACGGAATCGGATTTTGCAAACGCTTGCACAAGAACAAAAACATACATATATAAAACGCAATATTCATCAGAACTGAATATTACAGACAAAAAAAAGTGTAGATTTTGTGAACTTACGTGATCGATTTAGGGTATTAAAGGTGTTCAAGATAACCGGAATTGCGCCGATATGATTGCCAACGCCGCTGGAAAGAGTGGATATTGCGTAGAAAGTGTAGATTTTGTTAGTAGAAAGACTGGAGAAGAGTGTTGTAGTTACTGCCGTTTGCAAGTATATTGAACGTCCGCAATACAGTACCGCGGATGGCTATTACGTCCGCGATACAATATCGCGGATGTCTATAACGTCCGCTAAACTGTATAGCGGACACTGTTGACGTGACAGATAAGGACAAGATAACCGTCATTGCCGAAAAAACTGACGGGACAGGCCCTGACAGGTGTCAGCCTAGGGGACGTCCGCTACACAGTATCGCGGACGACTTTTTGCTGTCTCCCATCAGGACTTTAATGCCCTCCGCGATACAGTGTAGCGGACAGGGCGGAGGGGCAAAAGGTAAAAAAAAACCGTCCGCCGTACTGTATGGCGGACGGGTTTTTTTACCAAATTGCCTCTCCGCGCCTGTCCGCTACACAGTATCTCGGAGGGCATTAAAGTCCTGATGGGAGAAGCAAAAGTCGTCCGCGATACTGTGTAGCGGACGTGATAGGCTGACACCTGTCAGGGCCTGTCCCGTCAGTTTTTTCGGCAATGACGGTTATCTTGTCCTTATCTCATGTCAACAGTGTCCGCTATACAGTTTAGCGGACGTTATGACATCCGCGATATTGTATCGCGGACGTAATAGCCATCCGCGTACTGTATTGCGGACGTTCAATATACTTGCAAACGGCAGTAACTCGACACTCTTCTCCACTCTTTTACTCACAAAATCTATACTTTCTACGCAATATCCACTCTTTCCCAGCGGCGTTGGCAAGCATATCGGCGCAATTCGGTTAAGAACACCTTTAATACACTAAATCGATCACGTAAGTTCACAAAAGCTATACTTTTTTTGTCTGTAATATTAGTTTGATGAATATTGCGTTTTATATATGTATGTTTTTGTTCTTGTGCAAGCGTTTGCAAAATCTGATTCCGTATATGTATATATATTTATACATATGAGTACATATGCTAACATTGTACGTATCATTCATGTGCTTGCGTTATATGTATTATGCATGTGCTAGCGTCGTATTTTCGCATTTTATTATCAAAATCCAAAACGTAAAATCCAAATTGAGAAGATTTTTCCATAATTTCAGTTGCAAAAAATGGAATTTAACCCTGGACCTGAAGACACATCCGTGTTATACGACCAAGCCAACCATATCAGTACGCTCATATGGGATGGTGGTGTAAGATACATTATTTATCAACTTTCTTATTCTTACGAACGTTGTATATACCGTTTGTTATGCTTAAATTGTATTTATTAATTCGTAGGAAAGAGAACTTCTCAACACCGTAGAAGTATCTCGCGATATAGTATCGTGGAAACTGAACACCGCCCAGAAAAAGGATACTGCGTGGAATTGGGTTTGGGATTTTCACGCATGGGCAGATATTTCAACAGCTTGACCGGGCCTTGATAGGTGCCCTTGTTGAGAGGTGGAGAAGTGAAACGAATACGTTTCACTTCCCGCTCGGAGAGATGACAATTACCCTAGAAGATGTAGGGTTCATCTTAGGGTTGCCGGTGACGGGGCTGCCGGTAATTGTTGCTCGGTCAGAAGAAACGAAGAAGAGAACCGCTAGGGACTTCCGAAATTCGATACCCCAGGTTCAATTTAGCAGTGGTGGTATAAAGTTGAAGTGGTTGGTAGATACGTACAGTGTATTGCCGGAAAACTATACGGGCCATGAGCTTGTGCTTTACACAAAAGCCTTCCTCTGGTGGGTGATGGGGGCACATTTATTCCCAAAGACGTCGAAGAACACGGCCAGCGTGAAATATTTACCGTTGTTGGGTAACCTGGCTGAGGTTGGAGATTATGCATGGGGTGCAGCGGTTCTTTCGTATCTGTACCGAGCATTGCACAAGGCAACGAGGCCCGACTCCAAAGCCATATGTGCATGTCTCTCGCTATTGCAGGTATATCATATAAATCCTGTCTTCGTTTTTTTTTCGCTTTTGTTGAATCGACGATATAAATATAATTTGTCCATGTTCTCAGGTGTGGTCTTATGAACACCTTGCTCCCGGTTCACCGACGCGTAGGGATGGAACCGATAGAGTGTGGCCTCGGTTGCGTGCTTGGGAGTACAGCCGGAAGAATAGCCACTACCGCAGGAGAGTCGATCCCCATCACAACATCACGTTCTATCGAGGGGAGTTCGACCGCCTATCTCCGGGCCAATTGCGTTGGGCACCGTACCAACGTTTGGCGCAACGCGTCGAAGAGTCGTTCGTCTTCACGCTCTCCGGGTTGCAGCGCACACCCCTCATCCACTTCGAGGTCGCAGAGTGGCAGCTGCCAGACCGAGCAATGCGCCATTTCGAGTTGGAGCAGGGTTTGCCCGCCGGTGCCCCAGATATGAGGGTTAACAGGGACCCACCGGATGTCAGGCGGTTTGGCAAGGCCAATGCGCAAGAATTATGCGCGGCCGAACTAGAGCTCTGGACTTCTTGGCAGGACACACTGGCGGCCATCGTCTCGGAGCCGGACCCCGTTATCAGCATCGCGGAGTATGATGAGTGGTACTCCCGCATCACGCGGAGGAGAGTAGCCCCAGTCAACTTTGAACGCGGGGCGAGGTATGCGCCTAGGGGTCAGATCGACGAGCATATGGCATACAATCTCGTAAGTTGCCCAACTTGTCTTCAATATATCAGAACTGATTAAAGTTACTTATTTGTTATCTCTTTGGATGTAGGTTAATGCCTCGCTTGCATTCTTCCAGAAGTTGAGTGAGCGGAAGGATCTGATGAGCGCAATGGGCGAGGATCTTCGCCAACAGGCTGCTGCACTGGCTATAGGCTGCGGGAATTTTGTGCGGCAAGCATCGGGACAGTCTTCGGTCGACAGCCCGGGAATGGGTTATACGAGGCGCCAGCCCGTATAACGTTGATCCCTCCGGCAAGCTTCAGGTGTGAGCCAGGGAGTTGGTAGTCCCTGTACCGGGGATGGGACATGCTCAAGCGTCGTGGGCCGATTACAGCGGCCCGACCTTCGATTTGTTCCCAGAACCCCAACCCCTCTCTCAGAGTCAAGTCACGCAAGAATGGCCTTACGGTTACAACGAGGCACTGCCCATTGTCCCGTGGGCGGGACCACTTGGCGGCCTCGAAGGGCAATATGAGCCAGCAGAAAAAATGGCCAGCGAGCAATATCAGCCGACAGGGGCCCCCGAAGGCGATTATCAGCCGGCCGGGGCCCCCCAAGGGGATTATCAGCCGGCCGATCCGTTGGTTGGAGGCCAATTTCTTTCCGTTGCCTTGGCCCGGTGGAGGGCAAGAGCAACCGGTCGACCCCCGAGGGC